>PVJI01004186.1:100246-112193 GCA_004026765.1 Micronycteris hirsuta | reverse complement strand
CTGGATAGAGTATTCTTGGATGTAGGTCCTTGCCTTTCATGACTTGGAATACTTCTCTCCAGCCCCTTCTTGCCTGTAAGGTCTCTTTTGAGAAATCAGCTGACAGTCTTATGGGAATTCCTTTGTAGGTAACTGTCTCCTTTTCTCTTGCTGCTTCTAGGATTCTCTCCTTATCTTTAATCTTGGGTAGTGTAATTATGATGTGTCTTGGTGTGTTCCTCTTTGGGTCCAACTTCTTTGGGACTCTCTGAGCTTCCTGGACTTCCCGAAAGTCTATTTCCTTCTTGGGGAAGTTCTCCATCATTATTTGTTCAAATAAGTTTTCAATCTCTTGGTCTTCCTCTTCTCCTTCTGGCAGCCCTACAATCCGTATGTTGGGGCATTTACAGATGTCCTGGAGGTTTCTGAGCCCCTCCTCCATTTTTTGAATTCTTGTTTCTTCATTCTTTTCCGGTTGGATGTTTTTTTCTTTCTGCTGGTCCACTCCATTGATTTGAGTCCCAGTTTCCTTCTTATCCCTATTGGTTCCCTGCAGATCTCTCCTCATTTGTTCAAGTAATTGTGATAATTTTTCATCAAATCTGTGGCCAACCTGATTACCAGTGTTTTAAACTGTGCATCTAATAGGTTGGCTATCTCTTGGTCAGTTAGTTCTGGAGCTTTGATCTGTTCTTTCATTTGGGCCATTTTTTCCCCCAGTGCACCTGTTACTTTAAGGGTCGGAGCCTTAGGTGTTCACCAGGGTGGGTCAACTCACGTCGTTATTTTGTGACTCTGTCTGTGGGGGCAGGGTAACCCTCGTTGTTGTGTTGTGACGCACCTGTTGGGGGCAGGACCTGAAATCACAATGGCGCCTGCTCCGCTCTCCGCACCCACACCGCTTCCCACAAGCAAGTTGAGCCCCTCTGCGCTGGCTCTGGGGTCGCTCCAGGTCGGTGGATGGGCCCGCACAGTTCCAAGCCCTCGTGGGTCTCCCCGACGAACTCTCCTGTGAGGCCGGGAGTTCCTCCCACCATCTCACCTCCCACTGGTGTTTTCAATCGGTGGTTTGAGGTTTTATTTCCCCGCTTTGATGGGTTGCGCCCTGCTTTCTCTCTTGGTTTGTCTGCACACGAATTAGGACCTGTCCGGTCCACCAGTCTCAGACCCGCTGGTCCCGGGTGGGCTGGGCGCTGGCCGCGTTTCGGTCAGGCACACCCGGCTCTGCGTGCTGCAGCGTTGCCAGTCCCACTCCACAAACCGCGGTCTGGCCGTGCGCTCACCACCCGGCTCGCTGCGGAGTGGCCGCGCGCTCTCTCCGCCCGGCTCCGTCCCGCTTACCAGACTGGATGTAAGTGTCCTCTTTAACTTCTTGGTTGTCGGACTTCCTTTCAGTTTGATTTTCTGTGAGATCTGGCTGTTTCTGTTTAATTAAATTGCTGTTTTTTCCTCGTTTGGTTGTGTGCGGAGGTACGGTGTGTCCACCTACACCACCATCTTGCCGGAAGTCTCTTTTCATTTTCTTAAAGATGTCTTTTGAAGTGTAAAAGTTTTCAGTTTTGATGATGTTGAATTAATCCATGTTTTTCTTTTATGAATTATACCTTGATGTTGTATCTAAGAAATCTTTACCTAACCCAAAATCATGAGATTTTCTCCTGTCTTCTTCTAAAAACTTTTAAAGACTTACATTTAGGTCTGTGATTTATATCGAATTGATATTTGTGTATGGTGTGAGGTAAAGGCCCAAATTCACGTTTTTGCCTACAGATTTCCCAGCACTGTGTGTTTTGTTTGTTTTATATTTTTTCTTTTTTATTGTATTTTTCCATTACCCTTTATCCCCCTTATATCCCCTTCCCCCAGCAATCACCACACTGTTGTCCATGTCCAGGAGTCCTTTTTCCTTTTTGCTCAGTCCCTCTACCCTCTGACCCCACCCCAGAGCTGGCCCACTCTCTGTCTATGAGTCTGTCTCTATTTTGCTTGTTAGTTCAGTTTGTTCATTAGATTCCACATATGAGTGAAATCATATGGCACTTGTCTTTCTCTAACTAGCTTATTTCACGTAGCATAGTGTTCTCCAGGTCCGTCCATCCTGTTGCAAAGGGTAAGATTTTCTTTTTTACGGACAAATATTATTGCACCGTGTAAGTGTCCCATAGTTGTTTTATCCACTCACCTACTGATGGACACTTGGGCTACTTCGATATTTTGGCGACTGTAAATAATGCTACAATGAACATAGGGGTGCTTATGTTCTTTCAAATAAGTGTTTTGGGTTTCATTGGATATATTCCCAGAAGTAGGATCCCTGGGTCAAAAGGCAGATTCACTTTTAATTTTTTTTAAACAACTATCATGTTTTCTGTGGAAGGGTTTTAAGATTTTATTTATTTATTTTTAGACAAAAGGGAAGGGAGGGAGAGAAACATCAATGTGTGGTTGCCTCTCATGTGGCCCCCACCAGGGACCTGGCCTGCAACCCAGACATGTGCCCTGACTGTTAATCGAACCGATGACCCTTTGGTTCACAGCCCGTGCTCAATCCACTGAGCTACACCAGCCAGGGCCATTTTTAATTTTTTGAGGTATCTCCATACTGCTTTCCATAGTAGCTACACCAGTCTGCATTCCCACCAACAGTGCAGAAGGGTTTCCCTTTCTCCACCAGCACCATTTGTTGAAAAGACAGTCTTTATGCTAAGAGACCAGGTTATAAATGTTCTCACCACAAAAAGAAATTATAATATGTGACTGGATAGAGGTTAACTAACACTGCAGGGGTAATCATATTGCAATAGATAAGTATATCAAATCAATATTTTGTATACCTTAAATTTACACAACGTTATATGTCAGTTATATCTTTAAAAAAAAAAAAAACAGTCTTTCCCAATGAAAACTAATACACAGGGCTACTATAAGGAGAACGCCTCCAGCCCCCCATCAGTGGGTTCCTTCTTCTTGCATTTTGTTAGATGGACAGGACACAGGCACAGGCTGGTGTGTATCATACTTGGTCCGTGATTTCTGCAACAGTTTTGTGCTTATCCTGCAGTTTCTCATAGCTTTAGTTTTTCCCTTTTGAGAGCAGCATTTTTCTGTTACTAATGCATCTGAGCTATTTCCTGGAATTTTTTCCTTCTTGAGCGTATTCTTCCTTTTCTAATGCCCGTGCTTGTTTTGAGTATCTTCTCAAACCTAAGTGTACCCAGGACCAGCTCCATAGCCTGCAGGGCCCAGTGCAAAATGAGAAGGCAGGCCTCTTGTTCCAAAACAATTAAGAATTTCGCCCTGGCAGGTAGCACAGTTGGTTAGAGCATCATCCCTAGACGCCAGGGTTGTGGGTTCCTTTTTCAGTCAGGGCACAATGAATGCATAAATAAGTAGAACAACAAATTGATGTCTCTCTCTCTCTCTCTTTCCCCTCCTTCCTTCCTCCCTCTCTCCTTCTAAAATCAGTAAATTTTTTTAAATGATTAAGACTTTCAAGTTGAGTTCTGGCCAGGTGGCTCAGTTGGCTGGAGCGTCATCCCATACACCAAAAGGTTGCAGGTTTGATCCCCGGTCAGGCGCATACGGGAGGCTGCTAGATATTTCTCTCTCACATCGATGTTTCTCTCTCTCTGTCTCTCTCCCTTCCTCTTTCTCTAAAATCAATAAACATTCTCAGGTGAGAATTAAAAAAAAAAAAAAGAATTTTAAGTTGGCAACAGCAGAGCATTAAAACCAGCGTGGGTCCCTTCTCAGTGGGGAGCCTGTGCACATGCCCATGAAGCCTGAAGCCAGCCTTACACGCGCTGGTTAGGGTTTTTCCTTTAAGTTCTTTTCGGCCTCTGAATTGTCTGTTTCCTCTGGGGTCCATTCACTCTAGCTTTGCCTGTTTATCTTAATATTTCTCTTTCAGCCCTGGCTGGCGTGGCTCAGTGGACTGAGTGCTGACCCGTGAACCGAAGGGTTGCCGATTCGATTTCCAGTCAGGGCACGTGCCTGGGTGTCACGCCAGGTCCTTGCTTGGGGGTGTCTGAAAGGCAACTGAGAGATGTGTCTCTTGCACACCAACGTTTCTCTCCCTTTCTTTCTCCTTCTCTCTAGAAATGAGTGAATAAAAAATCCAAAAAAGCATTTCTCTTTCAGGCTGCTAGTTTTTTCAAACATCTGGTGACCCTTGCTTGTCCGATCACATTTTCAAACAAGGAGCCAAGTAACTTTTTTAAAAAAATTATCACACAGTAAAATTGACTTCTTGGGCAGGGATGATACAGTTCTATGATTTTTTTTTTCAGTTTTATGAATTTTAACTCACTTTTTATGTAACCACCACCACAATTGGGATACAAAAATATTCCATCACTCCAAAAAAAGCTCCCTTTTATAATTACACACCCACCCCCACATCCTGCAACTATAGATTTACTCTCCATCCCTATAGTTTGTTTTTTCTAAAATGTCAGATAAATAGAATTATTATGCCTTTTCAGGTTGGGTGACATTTTTTAAAGTCACTGCTATGAGACTGGGGCTATATTATAAATAGAGTCTTGGTGTCCCACTGGCGTGTTGCTCCCCATGAAGGGATGGCTGAGACCCCGTTTGGGGACAGCACTCGTTTGGGGACAGCACTCGGCCTGGAGAGAGTCCATCTTTGCTGGGAGCTCATTCCCAGATGCCAGGACAGGGAGGGCTGCGCTCAGGAACGCCAGCCCAGGCACTTCCCGGACGCTTCATGCAATTTCTCTGGACAAGAGTCATTCGGTACTGTTTTGTTTTCCTGTGTGTGAATGTTTAGCGGCCTGGGATCTGTGTGGCAGAGCATGATGGAGGAAAGAGAGGAATCAGGGAACCAAGAGGCATGGTTTTTGCAATGATGGATGAACCTCCATCCTCACTCTGCCCTCTCACTGCTGAGCTACATGTCTACCCCAGTTGAGGCCTCTTGAACCCCTGACTTTGGGTCCAGAGCCTCTGGGGGTCCCTGAGATTCCATTGTCTGCACCTTGAGTTCTGACCTAGTCCCCACACTTCTGCCTGCTCTCTGTCTTTCAAAAATACATCGACGTTTCTCTTTTGTGATCTTCCTCCTGTTCACTTTCCTTTTTCGTTTCTTTACTGTACATGGAGAGAAGGCCCTTTGAGAGGGCGAGAAGACTGCCTAGATCCAGGCCCCACTGCACTGTTGACTGCTGTGTGACCTTCCGCAGGTCATTTCACCTCTCTGGGCCTCAATTTCTTCCTGTGTGAAGATCAACTGGGATAATACAGAAGTCCCAAAGCAGCCACTCCAGTTCACTCCTGGGTCTGTAGATGTCTTATCTGGCTCATACTATGCTTTAGTTTTTTTAATGCATTGCTAACATTTAAAACTTGGGTGATTTGACATAAACCCTGGAATTGCCCGTTTCTTTTGAAAAACTGGAAGATGTGGCCAAACTGGGCCCACCTTCCTTTGCAGCAGCAAATCAGGCACAGCATCCAGGTGGGCTGTTCTGACTTGCCAGAGTCTCCACCACTCCCTGTTCCTCCTCCCTAGTCGGCCTCATCTAGAATACTGCCTGTCTCTTGTAGGCATTTGAACTTGGGACTCATGGGATGCTGTTTGAGAGCACCTAGCCGGGAGCAGACACTTATGAGCTCTTATTATTATGAGACTAGCTGGGGCAGGTTGGGGAGTGGAGGCCCAGATCCAGGGTTGCATTCACCCAGAAGGGCTACCTTTTAAAAAAATTACCCAAAGGCTCCTGTAGGCCAGTATAGGCCCTGATCATCAGCAGGTCTTTCTGACTTCTCAGAGAGGGGGCCACACTGACTCTGTGACCACATAAATACTTCTAAGGAGCAGCAGATTTTAATCCTGTCCTATTGATGATTTTTATTTAACCATTTGTTGCAGGTTAGAAACAAGACAGGCACTACCGTTCAAGAGCAAAGAGTTCCAGTGAATAAGGGAGAATGTCAGGTAGAAGAAAACCTCCCAGCGGTATGAACAGGGAGCCACTCTGCCTAAATTGTAAAAGGTTGACAACACCGGGTGCTGGCAAAGGCAACTCTCATACGTAGTTGATGAGAATGTAAATGGCACAATCAGAACTATTGGTGGGTTTGTTTTTGTTTGTTTCTTGTAAAGTGAAATACACATGTATCATGTGATCCAAGAATCCCACTCATGAGAAATGAAAACGTATGTCCACATAAAGCTTGTACATGAATGTTCATAGCAGCTTTATTCGTAATCACCTCAAATTGGAAGCAACCCAAGTGTCCACCACGGGGAGTGCATAAACAGACCGCAGCGCTCCTGTTCGATGGAATACACGCAGCGACAGCAAGGAATGTACCACTGACTGACACATGAAACAGTGTGGATGAGTCATGCAGACAGTGTGCTGAAGGGAAAAGACACAGGGAGCATATACTATATTTAATCAGTCAGGGTCCAGTCAGGAGACTGAACCCACACAGTAACTTGAAGAGAGAATGCTTAATATACAGAATTATGAATTATAGCAGGGGATTGGAGTAAGGGGTTAGCTACTAAGAAATAAAGAGAATGCTAAAGAATATGGAAACAGCAGATAGAAGGAGCAGCCACTAGCCCTAAGATGTAAGATAGAGAGCTCAAAACAGAGAACAGTCCCAAGCTGTCCTTGACAGTCCCGGGGACCGTCATCTCATTGGAAAACACTTGGCCTTGACTCACTAAAGGACAAAGGATTCTGTGTGGTGCTGCTCCTGTGGAACCTGCTGGAAATCCACCCTCTGGAACTTACCAGAAGTCAATTCTCTGGGATGCTGGAGAAAGCAGCTCACAGGAAGTGCCTGGAACCACCTGAGGTGGGCGCCAGGGGAAGGTGCCGGCTGTGCGCGGGGTGCTGCTGACTACCAGCACTGGAGAAGCTGCTTGCCCTGGCGAGCCCCGTTTGGAAGCCCGAAGCAAAACCCTTTCCTCCTGAAACGTCCCTCTGACTCCCCCTACTGGAAAAAGTTAGCATCACGCCAGCCTGCAAAGGGGAAAGATTGAGAGGGCCAAACTCCAGTTTAGCAACTCTGAGCTGTGAGGCAGTAAGTAAATCGATAAATGGCACACCATATGACTCCGTTTATATAAAATTCTAGAAAAAGAAAATCGAATTTATAGTGACAGAAAGCAGATTAGTGGTTTCCTTGGAGTGGGGGTGGGGGTGGACAGCAAAGGGGTAAACATTTTGGAGAGACAGATGCTCTGTACTTAGGTTGTGATGGTCCCATGCCTGTGTGCTGTTGTTAAAATGTAAAGCATACACTTGAAGCGCATGCGTTTTGCTGGATGTAAATAATACATCGATAAAGGTGTTTTCATTTCTAAGGCTTCATCCTGGGAAACATAGGACTCCAGTGCAAATATAAATGGAAAGGCGGGCACATGGTTGCTCACCCAGCAGAAATGCACCCAGAAGCTGACACTGGTGAGCGGGTCTCCAGGGGATGCTGTTGCACATGGGCTTGGTGGCTTGCTCACTTATTCTCCCTCGGGAACCGAAGTTCAACAGGGGCGCTGTGGATAGTTGGCAGAGCTTGGGTATTCACTCCCCTCTCCCATTTTCCCTCTCCCCTAGGTGAGTCCACAGAGGGCATCTCACCACAGTTCCTAATTCTTCAGATGATCAACTCTGCATCCAAGGAGCTAAAACCTCTTCGTTGTTTTATTACCATTGGGTCTTCTTCCTCAAGACCTGGACAGGCTTAGGGGTATTTGTCCTTCACTGCCTTTATCAATCCTTTGAGGTAGAGCAATAGTCATCCCCATATTACAGACAAGATTTGGACATCAGCCCTGACTGGGAATGGAACCTGCGACCCTTTGGTTCACAGGCCAGCACTCAATCCACTGAGCCATACCAGCCAGGGTATATTTATTGATTTTTTAGAGAGAGAGAAACAGCAATGTGAGAGAGAAACAGCAATCAGTTGCCTCCCGCTCATGTCCTGACTGGGGATCAAACCTACAACCTAGTCTGTGCCCTGAACAGGAATCAAACCTGCAACATTTTGGCGTACAGGATGGTCCTCCAACCAACTGAGACTCTGAGCCAGGGCTGAAATTGTATTATTTGATCTTTGTCAAGAGTGTATACTCTTGCCCGGCTGGTGTAGCTCAGTGGATTGAGCGCGGGCTGGGAACCAGAGGGTCCCGGTTCGATTCCCAGCTGGGGTACATGCCTGGGTTGCAGGCCAGGTCCCCAGTGAGGGCCATGTGAGAGGGAACCATACATTGCTCTTTCTCCCTCCTTTCTCCTCTCTCTGAAAATAAATAAATAAAATCTTTAAAAAAAAATGTTCTTCTTTAAAAAAAAAAAAAAAGAGTGTATACTCTAGAAAAAGTATGGTCTAGCTGGAGAGACCACATGGAGATAAGCCTTCAGAGGACACAGCCCCACGCTCTGTTGAGGGCAACTGCCTCTAAGAATGGCTTAGCTGAGCCAGTCAATCCCCAGAGCCATAAAAAATACATAAATAAGGGTAATTGTAAGTATCACATCCAGCAAACAAATACACCATGTCAATGGTGTCTTTTTCGGGGAACAGGGGGCGGAATTACAAGAGAAACTTTATTTAGAAAGCTGCAGAGGTAGTAGAAGTGAGCGGGCCGGGCTGCCTGGACTCAGGAAAAAGTTATGGAGGCAAAAGAAGGGCCCTTGGAACTTAGGAGAGAGAAAGGCACAGGTAATGGGGATGGGGGAAGAAGAGAGAAGGGAAAGGTGCGGGCAAGCTGCGGCCAAGGGTGTCTTCACTGAGCCACGGGCGTATTTTTGTGTACAATTTTCCAGTCACCATAAAAAGGTCTGGCTCTACACAATGTGAGGAACTGCTGAGAAGACAGATAAGGGAACTGTAAATAGTTTGCATGAGTTTCTTCATTTTAAAATAGTCCTATCTTTTGTGTGATAATTTTGGGGAGAGGTTTTTGGACATCTTTTGTTCATTTCTATGGACTAGCATCTCATTTTACCGTTATCGTTCATACCTTTTATGGAATGTACAAACGTACAGTCTGATGAATTTTTATAAGTAAATGAACACACATAGCCAGCCCTCACCTCTGCCCAGTTTGAAATTTGCTGCCTGAAATTCTCTTAGCAGAGAAGTTCTTATTGGTGTTCAGCACATACATTCATCGTGAAATAAATCATTGAGGCATTGATCACAATCTCAAGATGCAAAACATCCAGCACTGGCTAGTGTAGCTCAGTGGATTGAGCATAGGCTGTGAACCAAAGGGTCACTGGTTCAATTCCCAGTCAGGGCACATGCCTGGGTTGTGGGCCAGGTCCCCAGTGGGGGCCACATGAGAGGCAACCACACATTGATGTTTCTCTCCCTCTCCTCCCTCCCTTGCCCTCTCTCCAGAAATAAGTAAATAAAATCTTAAAAAAAAAAAAACCATTCCAGACTTTTAAGTAAAATGATATAAAAGTATTACACCAACAAAAACACCAGCAGTCAGAATAGCTAAAACATGGAAGCAGCCCTTGTCTATCAGCAGATAAATGGATAAGCAAAACAGGATATACATGCAATGGAATATTATTCAGCCATAAAAAAGACAGAAATTCTGACACAGGTTACAACATGGATGGACCGTGCTAAGTGAAATAGGCCAATTACAAAAGGACAAACACTGTGATTTGTCTTATATGGGTTACTTAGTCAAGACCAGAGATAGTGTAACAGTGGTTATGAGGGCAGAAGGGAATGGGCGATGGGGGACTGCTGTTTCAAGAGATGAAAAGACTTCTGGAGATGGTAGCACACACATTGTAAATATACTTAATACCACTGACATGTACACGTAAAGATGGTCAAGATAGTAAACTTTGTTATGTGAACTTTACCACAATTTTTTAAATGTTGCCCATAAAATAGATCAATGTATCTCTCACACATTTATGTTTCTCTCCCTCTCTCCTTCCCTTCCCCTCTCTCTAAAAGTCGTAAACAAAATCTTTTTTTAAAAAAACAAAAAGGAAAGATTTCTGATCATTAAAAAAAACAATAGTTAGTACTTTAAAACAGCATCATTTAAAAACAAACCAACATGCCGTTCCTGAATTACATGTACTAGGCTCAAAGGAGAATTGTGTTGGCCCCAGTTCACACAGAGAGGAAGTGGCGAGTCAGGATTTGAACCCAGTTTGGTGTGCATTTACAGTCGGAGCTCCTGGCGCTGGAGGCAGGCCAGTTTTTTGTGGGGGTACCAGTTCAACACAATGCAGGTCACTGAGCTGCTTTCCATTCAGCTAGTGCTGCATAACAGGCCACTCAAAACCTAGTGACCTAGACCTTTATTTTATTATTATTTTTTATGGAGAGTGACTTGGCCCAGCTAAGCAGTCCTTGGGCAGTTGACACCAGACCATGGCTGGAGTCGGGTCATCGGGTAACTTATCCAGCGCCTGGGATGGAAGTCCAGCAGCTGGGGCTCTCCAGGCACTGCTTGCTCTCCTCACGTGGTCTCTCCCGTCCAGCAACTTCAGGGCAACCAAATTTCAGCGGTGACTCAGGCAGTGGTGGGCTGGGGCAGTTCCCACCAGCTCACATGGATTTGGGGCAATTCTTTCCACCCCCACCGTTCAGCACTTCACATTGGTAGTTCGCAGTCAGCTGTGGTCAGTATATTTACACGACAGAAATCAGCAAACTTACACACCTAGACTTTTCTCCCCCCGGAGAGCTAGTTGTTAGCCACTGAGCTGCACACCACTGGACTTGACTCCTGCGCACGCATCAGAGAGAATCAGGCAGAGCAGTATCTTCCGTTACAGCATGGCCTCAGGAATCCCTTAGCAATGTTGTTTCTGTGGTCACAAAGGCCTGCCCATGGCAAAGGGAGGGGTGTGGACTCCACTTCTTACTGGGGAGTGGTCAAGTCCAAGAAGAGCCTGTCATATAGGACATGTTATTACAGCCACTTTGGGAAGATACAGTCTGCTGTACCATCGTGGATCCCTGGAAACCGAATACCAGTACCTCCCCCAGTCCTGTGACAACCAGTAAAATAATCTGCCTCCCAAACACTGGGCAGCAGGCAGTGCTGTGCCTCCCACGTCCCACATGACCCAGTTGTTGGCTCGCAGCCGTGTGGACATGGTGGCTACAAGGCACCTCATGGCTCTCAGCAGAGCATCCCAAACAAGCATTTTATATACCCAGGGCTTGTAGGATACATCACTTGGAGGTCCTTGAGTTACCGGACAAGATCTGGGCCTGGAGTGGGTCTGCCTCAGACCTGCTAGTAATGTGTTGGTTCTTGACTTGATGTAGGCAATATCTCACAACACGAGCCAGGTGACAATGAGGGTACGTTTATTAAAGCTGGGGTCAGTAAAACAAGGAAGGGCTTAGCATAGAAGAAGCAGCAGGAGAACATGGCCTAGGCTGCCTTAGCTCACTGGGAAGTCAGAGAAAAGGGGGCCATGGAGACAGGTTCAAGGGGTCAGCCTGGGACGAGGCACCGCTGCCCATTGCTCCCCTGGTTGCGAGTCTGGTGGGGTCCCTTAGAGTTTAGGAGATGCACGCCTATCGAGGAAGCAGAGCGGGGAGGGAATGGTGCTGGCTGCTCCCCAGAGGGAGAGCACACACTGGGTCCTTTGTCTTGCAGTTTTTATCTCTCCTGCAGGCAGGACTTTCAGGGGAGGTCTTGTTACCGTAAAACAGGGCATCGGGAAGAGCCCCCATTAGCCGAGATGGTGGCAGTGGGAGGTTCTTACTCCCAGCGCACAAAAAGCTGGCAAGATGATTGGACAGGAAAAGCCCTTTCGAGGCTTCAGGTACCGGTTGAGGGTGGGACTAGGGAAAGGCAGGCACACGTGCCACAGAAGTCAAAATCGCACGGGGGGGGGGGGGGGGGGGGGGGGGGGGGGGGGGGGGGGGGGGGGGGGGGGGGGGGGGGGGGGGGGGGGGGGGGGGGGGGGGGGGGGGGGGGGGGGGG
>PVJI01004186.1:0-100146 GCA_004026765.1 Micronycteris hirsuta | reverse complement strand
GGCATTTTGAAAAAGCACCTTATCCATCCCACACCCAAACTAATATGATCCCAGGAGAACAAAGAATCTGTCACTCTCTCTTGCTTGTGACCTGCACTCACATGGTGCGCTCCCCTGTTCTCTCCATGGGCCACGTGGTCTTAGCAGCCACATGGCCCCTGGCCTCCCGGAAGGGGCCTCTCTTTCACTCCCTTGCCCGACTGGTGATGCACTTGCCAGTATGTTTGCATGCTGTCTCACCCAGGAGCATGCAATCGTGTGGCCCTGGCAGCTGCATGACCCACGTCCATGCGGGCTCCACACGCGGGCTCCAGGAGGGAGCCTGAAATGGACAGCAGCCAGGAGCAAGCTAAGCGACCTGGATGGCGACTAAGACTGCTTAGCAGCCCCCTGCAGGCTCCAAGGGACTGTGCTTTAAAATAGAGCAGGCCTCTGGACACTGGCTATTGCCTTGGCCTTGCTGAGGACAGACTTTTTCCATGGCAGAAAAGAGGAGATGGTCTTTGAGAGGGGAGTCTGCCATTCTCCCAGCTGGTGTGGCTCCTGAATAAAACCTCTTCCTTTTGTGCCAGCATCAGCCTCACAAGTTTGGCTTTGTGACAACAGGTAGCCAAACCTCTGGTTTTTGTTTGCTACAGTCTCAAGGAGGATCTGAGCAGAATATTCATCAGTTTTCCAGGTGTGCTCTTTCGGGGTTACGGTCTCCCACCGCCGACTGGTCAGGTGTCAGGGGAGGGGGTCATCAGTCACTGCAGCTGGTCCTGGCGTTGCCCACCTTGTTTTGCTGCTTTTCTGGGCCTGGAGCTGAAATATAACCGAGGCCTGGATGTTACCTCTAGGGAGATGACCTTCTGTTATCTGGCTATAAATTGGTCGGTTTGTTAAATGGTCTCAGTTTCCCTATAACACTTGTTCTGACTTTCTGGCCTGTGGTGGATTTGCTTGTAAATTGCTGCTAATTTTTTAAAATTATATTTTATTGATTATGCTATTAGAGTTGTCCAGATTTTGCCACCTTTGCCCCTGCCACCCAGCCTGCAACCCCACTCCCTTAGGCAATCCTCACACCAAGTTCATGTCCATGGGTCATGTGCGTAAGTCCTTTGGCTGCTCCATTGCTGATACTGTACTTTACATCCCCAGAGCTATTCTCCACCTGCCTATTTGTACTTCTTAGTCCCCTCACCTCTTTACCCATTCCCCCACACCTCCCTCCCATCTAGCAACTATCAAAACATTCTCTATATCCATGATTCTGTCTTGTTTGCTTAGTTTGGTTTTTAGATTCAGTTGTTGATAGATTTGTATTTTTTGTCATTTTATTGTTCACTGTTTTGATATTCTTAAATAAGTCCCTTTAACATTTCATATAATAATGGTTTGGTGATAATGAACTCCTTTATTTGTTTTTTGTCTGGGAAGCTCTTTATCTGCCCTTCAATTCTAAATGATATCTTTGCTGGGTAGAGCAATGTTGGCTGTAGGTCCCTGCTTTTCATGACTTTGAATATTTCTTGCCTGTCCCTTCTAACCTGCAAAGTTTCTTTTGAGAAATCAGCTGACAGTCTTATGGGAGCTCCCCTATAGATAACTAACTACTTTTCTCTTACTGCCTTAAAGATTCTCTCTTTATCATTAACCTTTGGTATTTTAATTACGATGTGTCTTGGAGTGGGCCCCTTGCATCCATCTTGTTTGAGACGCTCCGTGCTTCCTGGACTTGGACGTCTACTTCCTTCACCAAATTAGGGAAGTTTTCTTTCATTATTTTTTCAAATAGTTTTCCAATTTCTTGCTCTTTCTCTTCTCTTTCTGGTACCCCTATGATGTGAATGTTGGAATGCTTGAAGTTGTCCCAGAGGTTGCTTATACTATCCTCATTTTTTAAATTCTTTTTTCTTCTCATTGTTCTGATTGGTTGTTTTTTTGTTTCTGTATGTTCCAAATCATCGATTTGATTCTCAGCTTCATCCACTCCACTTTTGATTCCCTGTAAATTGTTCTTTATTTCAATTAGTTATCCTTTGTTTCTCACTGGATCTTTTTTATGCTACTGAGGTCCTCACTAAATTCCGTGAGCATCCTCATAACCAGTGTTTTGAACTCTGCATCTGATTACTTATCTCCATTTTGTTTAGCTCTTTTTCTGGAGTTTTGATCTGTTCTTTCGTTTAGGCCATGTTTCTTTGTCTCCTCATTTTGGCAGCCTCGCTGTTTTTTTCTATATTAGGGAGAGCTACTTTGGCCCCACATCTTTGTAGTGTGGTCTAATGTAGTAGGTGTCTTGTAGGGTCCAGTGGCACAGCCTCCCCTATCACCCAAGCTGGGTCCTCATGGTGCGCTCTTCGTGTGGGCTGAGTACACCCTCCTCTTGTAGTTGCGCCTTGGTTGCTGTTGGCAGATCAATAGGAAGGATTTACCCAGGCCAGTCAGGTGTGGGTACAGGCTGTGACCACTGACCAAGCCCCCTGTGGAGGATCAGCTGTGCAGGGGAAGGGCGGTGGTGCTCCAATGTGGTCTTAGATGTCCACTGGGTGCTCTGGCCCTGGGGGTTCCTGAGTGGTGTAGGCCAAGGTCAGCACCCACCTGTGTTTTGCCTGGGGCCACCCTGCATGAGCTGTAAAGCAACCTGAGATGGCTACTCCTTGTGCTGGGCTTGGAGATTCCCAAATGAAGCCAAACTGTGAATCTAAGCTGGCTGCTGCTAGTGCTGGGCCTGGGACTCACTGAGGCCAACTCTTGCTTGCTTGATAGGATTTAGGAAATTGTGAAGCATGAGCCAAGACCAGCCATTCACAGAGAAAGGCATTTGGGTTGTGCCCGTAAGGTGGGTGGGACAGAGTCTCTGAGGATCTCTAAGACAAGTAAAACAGTGTTAGCCAGTTTGATGGAGCCTCAGATATGGCACCAGCCTACCATCTCTGTGGGGGGAGGGTTTGTGACAATGGCCACTGCTCACCTTCATGCCAGATACTTCTGTTTCTCACAGTATTTGAGAAACTGTTTCTATGAGTATCTGTTTCTCACTGGTGCCTTTCAACTTGCTACCACCGTGCTGGAGCTCAGAGAGAGTACGTCTGAGTAGGTGAGTCCATGTGTGGGTTCTTTAAGAGGAACTGCTTGATACTCTAGCAGTTTCTTCTACCGTCTCAATCCCTGCTGGTTTTTGCAGCCAGAAGTTGTGTGGACTTATCTTCTTGGCACTTGAACCCTGGGCTGGGAGGTCTAGTGTGGGGCTGGGACTCTTCGCTCCCAAGATATCCCTCCCCAATTTTTATTAACCACACGTGGGTGTGGGACCAGCTCATTCCGTGTCTGCACCCCTCCTACAAGTCTGGATGGATGTGAGTTCTTTAATTTGGTAGTTGTCAGACTTCCATTCAATTTGATCTCATAGTTTTCAGACTTCCATTCAACTAGTTTCCTGACGGTTCTGAGTGATGGTTGTTCTGTGTTTTAGTTGTAATTTTGATGTGGTTGTATGAAGAGACGAGCCATGTCTGCCTATGCCACCATCTTGACTGGAAGTCTAATTTTTTCCCACTGATTTTAGAAAGAGATAAAGGAAAGGAGAGAATGAGACAAACGTCGTTTTGTTGTTCCATTCATTTCTGCATTTATTTGTTGATTCCTGTATGTGCTGGAACAGGGGATGAAACTCACAACCTTGGTGTTTAGGGACAACGCTCTAACCCACTGAGCTGCCCGGCCAGAGTTCAATGCAGCTAATAACCACCTGGAGCAAAGCACCCCCTAGTTTCTAGAGCCCATCTGCATAGCTGAGTCACTCTGTAGTGGGGGGAAGAGGTGTCAGGCTTCTTGCCATGTCCACAGACCACTTGCCTGAGATAGGCTTATTTCTTAACAAGACCTTCATCGATTTATTTTAAAATTTTAACAGCTGACATGGCAGTAAGTAACAGTACAAGCATTAGATCATTGCCGCCTCTTAACCCAGAGCAACCTGCAAGGATTGTTTTGGCCATTAAAACGAGATGATGGGACTCAGTGAGATGATCCAGCTTAAATGTTTAGCACAGTGGCTTATAAGGGCCCAATAAATGTCACCAGGTGAAAGTCTCATCACTAAATGGTTGCTCATCATTTTTTATGATGTGTGATAATAATAGCAACTAATATAATTTAATGCTTAATTTTATATTAATGTCATTCTTATTTATGAGACACCAGTGGTTTTACTTAAGCATTTTACAAGTATTACTCCGTTTCACTATCACAACCCTAAGAAGTAGGTGCTGATAATATTCCCATTTTCAGAAGAGGAAACTGAGGCACACAGAGATTAAGTAAAGTGCCCTTGGTCATGTAACTAGCAGAAAGCATAGCTGGGACTTGAACCCAGGCACAAGGCTTTTATTTCTTGGCGGTTCTGCCCCTGATGAGGAAATGAAATGATTTTCTGACTAGGTCTTAATCACTGAGTTCTTGTTGAATAAAGGTGTTTCACCTCACTATGCCTCAGTTTCCTCATCTGTGTAGTAGGTTTCTTTCTTTTTTTTTTTTTATTTTTAGAGAAAGGGGAAAGGAGGGAGAGAGGGAGAGAAACATCAATGTGTGGTTGCTTCTTGCACCCTCTGTTGGGGACCTGGCCTGCAACCCAGGCATGTGCCCTGACTGGGAATCAAACAGGCGACCCTTTGGTTCATAGGCCAGTACGCAATCCACTGAGCCACACCAACCAGGGCTGTGTAGTGGGTTTCTAATGCGAGGATTCATTCACTCATTCACTGAATATTTCTTTATTGAGCCCTGGTGTGGACACTGTGGAATGTTGTATGCAAAGGAACAACAGTTCTGCCCTCGTGGCAATTACAGTGTGGTGAGGGAGACAGACGAGAAAGAAGATCATTAAATAAATTATACATACTTAGGTATGGGGCATTAGAAGGTGAAAGAAGTTTGAAAGAAGTATAAAGTAAGAAAAGGGGAGAGTAGGCGGTGGTCACGAGGCTCTGAAATTATAAACAAGGTGGCCAGGGAAGGTTTCTGGGAGAGGTTGATTATTTGAGCAAAGACTTGAAGGAAATTCAGAGGTGAGCAAAAAACTCCTCTGGATCCAGGTGGGGCAAACAACCCATGCCGAGGCCCTGAGGTGAGTGAGAGATGAGGGCAGGGAGATGAGTGGGGACAGATTGTGGGCCATAGGGAGGACTTTGCCTTTACCCGGAGTGAAATGGAGCCACAGGAGGGCTCTGAGCAGGAGAGACAGTTCCTGACGCAGGTGTTCACGCCTGACCCGGCTGCTCATGAGGAACAGACATTTGGGGAAAGACGCAGGGAAAGAGATGGTCCGATGAGAGATGATGAGAATGGATGAAATCCCCAGGGGAGTGAGGGGTGATGGAGAACAGAGGAGCTTCAAAGGGTGAACCCTGGCTTTTCAAGATTAGCGATAAGAGGACAAACAGCCTGGGAGGCTGACTAGGAACCACCAGGCAGATGGGAGGGGGCCAGAAGGGTGTGGTGGCCCAGAGCCAAGTGTAGGGGGAGTAACCCCACTGTGTCAGGTGCTGCTGATGGGTCAAGCAAGTTGAGCCTGTATTGGCTCAGCACCAAGGGGATCGTTGGTGATCTTGACATTTCAGGGTGGTGGAGAGAAGCAAAGCTTGATTAGAGAAGGTTTAAGAGAGAACAGGAGTAGAAAATATGGAGACAACAAGTATAGACAACTTTTTCGAGAAAGTTGTCTATTATAAAGAGGACCAAAGAAATGGGGCCATAGCTGGGAGGGGAGGTGGGGTCAAGAGAGGGTTGGTTTCCAGATGAGAGATGACACAGTGTGGGCTGACAGAAATGGTCCAGTGCAGAAGTGGTCCTGAAGGTGCAGCAGAAAGGGGACAACTGTGAGACCACGGCCTGGAGTGGGCATACACGGAAGGACATGTGTGGGTCCCAGGCAAGTAGGTGGTAGAGGGGGCATCGGGGGCCTGTAGAAGTTCACTTCTCATCACTGGTATTTTTTTCTGCAAAATAGGAAGCAAGAAGAGAGTGAAGAGGTGGAAGGAGGTGTGATGAAATAGAAGCTAGGGGTGAAGGTATGAAATAGTTATCTAGCCCTGGCCAGGTAGCTCAGTTGGTTGGAGCACTGTCCCAATATCCAAGATTGTGGGTTTAATCCCCTGTCAGGGCACACACAAGAAGCAACCAATGAATGGATAAATAAGGAGAACAACAATTCGATGTGTCTCTCTCTTTCTCTTTCTCTCTCTCTGTCTCTTTCAAGATCAATTTTTTAAAAAAAAGAAAGAAATAGTTATCTATAGAAAGGAGTGAGTGGATAAGAGAAACATAATCTGATTGTCAGTCAGCTTTAGGGGCTTGAGGGTCAAGTTCAAAAATTTGAAGTGAGACCAGCCAGTGGAGTTGTGTATTATTCTTCAGCCACTTTAACTGTGTGGGTGTGGGAACAGAGTAGGTGGAGGGCTGAATTTAACCAGGCTCACATGTATGGAATAGGAGGAAGCCAGCGGAAGCAGAATGTATGCAAAGAATATGAGGTCTGTCCAGAAAAAGTCTAGCCATTGTTAATATAATGGGAACAGTCTGTACGACATCAATGTAACCTGGCAGCCAAGAAAAGTGGACTGAGCACTGGCCAGTATAGCTCAGTGGATTAAGCACAGGCTGCGAACCAAAGGGTCACCGGTTCGATTCCCAGTCAGGGCATATGCCTGGGTTGCAGGCCAGGTCCCCGGTGGGGGCCACATGAGAGGCAACCACACATTGGTGCTTCTATCCCTCTCATTCTTCCTCCCTTCCCTTCTGTCTAAAAATAAATAAAATCTTTAAAAAAAAAAAAAAGAAAGAAAAGCGGACTGAAATGCAGACACGTGAACTGTGCTAGTCAGTGGGGGCAGTAGTCACCGTTGAGAGAGCATGTGTACTGTGTGGCCGTCTCATTCATAATGACTGAGTGAGTAGCAGGCGTGTCCAACCCACAGTCCATGGGCCACATGCAGCCCAGGATGACTATGAATGTGGCCCAACACAAAATCGTAAACTTACTTAAAACCTTTTTTTTCTTTGTGCATTAGTTTTTGCTAGTGTTTGTGTATTTAATATGTGGCCCAAGACAACTCTTCTTCTTCCAGTATGACCCAGAGATGCCAAAATGTTGGATACCCCTGGTAGAACAATGAATCTGCATCAAATTTTGCATTAAGCTTGCCTGGCTGGTGTGGCTCAGTGGATTGAGCGCGGGCTGGGAACCAGAGGGTCCCAGTTCGATTCCCAGTCAGGGCACATGCCTGGGTTGCGGGCCAGGTCCCCAGTGAGGGCCATGTGAGGAGCAACCATACATTGCTCTTTTCCTCCCTCTCTGTCTCCCTCCCTTTCCCTCTCTCTAAAAATAAATAAATAAAATCTTTAAAAAAAATTGCATTAAGCTTGAACATTCCTCTGTGGAAACTATTCAGATGATTCAGAAGGCTGCAGCTATGTACAACTGGTGATTGGCATCTTCATCATGACAACATGCCCACTCATGCATCACGTCTAGTGCAGAGTTCTTTGGTGAAACATCAAATCACCCAGGTGACTCAGACCCCCCTACAGCTGAGATTTGGTGCCCTGCAACTTACAGTTTTTCCTAAAACTGAAATCATCTTTGAAAAGGGAGAGGTTTCAGACCATTGATGAGATTCAGGAAAATACAACGGGGCAGCTGATGGCGACTGGGAGAACTGTGCAAGGTCCCAAGGTGCCTGCTTTGAAGGGGACTGAGGCATCATTGTCCTGTGTACAATGTTTCTTGTATCTTCTTCAATAAATGTCTCTATTTTTCACAGTACATGGCTGGATACCTTCTGGACAGACCTTGTATTTTCAACAATTAATCAATGTAAATGATTAGGAAGAAATGAGGACCTGAAGAATGAGGAAAGTGAAAAAGAGGTAAGCACCTAGGATGGGAGATCACAGTGGTTTGGAAGGATTGTGGGGATTTGGGACACTGGAGGGAGAGACCTGGAAAGACAGGAGGTGATGGGTGTGAGAGAGATTCCTGAGATTGAAATTCTGAAGAGGCTGTGACTGAGACAGGGTCTCAGAGCAACCATGGGAGGGAGGGCCTGAGAGGAGGGCAGGGCAGGAAACAGAGGTGGGGGTGGCAGAAGGAAGGATCATCTACCTGGATATGGAAATCACCAAGAATGATGATGGGAGTAGGGAAAGTGACAGTGAGCTTGAAGCTAAATCATGGAGAAGTGAGCAATAGTGATCTGGGCTAGCAGATGGTTCACAAGGTAGGTACCATCAACTCTGATGACAAGATTCACAGCTGGGACTTTAGGGAAGGATGGAGAGTTGTCTGGAAGCAGCACCAAGGAGCAAGGAGATGTATGCACTTGGAAAGGCCATGGGAGAGCTGGGTTCTGGTTACCGCAAGAAGGTGACAAGAATGTTCAGTGAAGAGACTGAGGTAATTCATAAGTTCCAAAAGCCTGAGGACTTGGGACAGGTTGAGTGATGGGGTGGAAACGGTGTCCTCCTGGTGGTTTTTCTAGTCTGTCTTCAGTGTGCTCATGGTCACATATATAAAGTGCACCTGTATAAAAATGCGCTGACCAGAGACAGAAGCCATGGTTAACGGTCCTGGTGGAGTAGGTCTGGCCAGCGGTCTTTTGCCCAAAAGGGAAAACCCTTTGCCCTCAATCGCGCTCCATAGCCAGGTGGCAGGAACTAGGTGCCGGGTTTTCACTGCCGTGGCAGCGCCCCTGTCGTCCGTTAAAGCTGGTGGGGTATCGATCAAGCCGCAAGAGCCCTGCGTCCTGGAAGAACTAGAGGGCGGCCACACTGCCCTGACCTTCCAACTCCTCTCCACCTGCAGGATTCCAGCCACCGAAGATTCCAGTCCGGGCCTCGTGGCGGCGGCAGCTGCCAGCAGACAAGCCCATAGCCTTGGACGCACTGCCCCCAGAACTGCTGGTGCAGGTGCTGAGCTACGTGCCGCCGCACCCATTGGTGACCTGCTGCCGCTCAGTGTGCCGCGCCGTGGCGCGACGTCGTGGATGGGCCCATAGTGTGGCTGCTGCAGCTGGCTCGACACCGCAGCGCGGGAAGGCCGTGCACTCCATTCGGTGGTCCAGCGCTGCCCACCCAATAGCGAGGACGAGAAGGAGTTGCCGCTCTGCGCCCTGGCGCGCTACTGCCCCCGAGTGCCCCTGGGCCGTACCCTCATCTCCAACTCCTGCAGGGAGCGTGCGTACCGAGGGCAGGGCCAAAGAACGGTGGGCGGGGCCGGGTAGACCAAAGGGATAAATGGGGTGGGAAACCCAGGGAGGCCAAATGAGTGGGCGTGGCCTGGCTAAGAAACAGGGGCGGGGCTAGGGCAGGGAGGGGGCGTGGCCGAGGTAGAGGCCCTTGGGCAAGGCTAGGCTGTGGGCCATAGAAGGAGACAAAATGGGTGGGCGAGACAGAACAGGAGGAACCAGGGGACCGGGCAGTGTTAGGAACCACTAGTGCTGGGACTGTAGACTCCATCGAGGTGGCTAAAGGGGGTGGAGTCATGGGAGGGCTGGGAGGAAGCCAATTGGATATTGGTGGGGGCCGAGTTTGCATAGAAAGATAAGGACTCCTTGAAAGCAAGTGGGCGGGGCCAGTGCAGGAGGAACTAGCAGGAAGTGGGGCCTGGGGCGGGGCCTGGGGCGGGGCCAGGGGACTAGCCGAGTAGTTAAGAGGCAGAAGGAAGACAGCTGTGTGTAGAGGGGTGGTGTGGGCCTGAGGAGAAGCTGAGTGACGCGACTGTGGGGTGGGACCAGGGATGCCAGCTGTTGGTAGGTGGGTCCAGAGTAGAAGCAGGAAGGAGGAGCTTGGTGGGCGAGGGCAAGCTGGGTGGTGGTGGACTCTGCTGGGCCAGCTGGCAGGTGAATCTCTTGTCTTCGACCCCAACGTATCACACGGAGGGCTTCAGAGGCTGGGAGGTGGAGCACGGTGGGAATGGCTGGGCCGTGGAAAAGAACCTAACAGCGGTGCCGGGGGCTCCTTCCAGTTTCGTGACGTCTTTCGAGTGAGTGGCCCTTGATCCCTGGCGCAGGGGCTTAAAGGAGGGCGGCAGACCCTACACCACTGTCCTCATCCACCCTCACCTACCTTCACCCTCCCCTCACTTACTCAGTCAACAGATGTTTGTTGAGGGCCTGCAGTATACCAGGCAGTGTTTTGTAGGTCAAGAAACAAGGAAAATTCAGAAAAATCAGGAACCTGCTGTTTTCATTTGCATTTTAGATGTAGGGTGAGGAGAGACATTAAACACGTAAACAGTAAAATAACAAGAACACAACAAAGTACTTACTCTCTAACAGGTGCTTTACGTATAACTCTTTTAATCCTGGCAACAGCCCAGCAACATAGATGCTATTGTTATCTCCACATTATAAAGCACAAAGGGTTACCAACATCCGGTAAATGGTGGGGCTGGGATTTGAACCCAGGTTATCTGGCTCCAGAACGTCTGACTGGTTGGTTGATTCTCTTTATCCTCATGCCCCATACCCATTTCCTTTTCTCCTGCCCCCATGGTCAACCATTCTCACATGGCATTATCCAGCCTTCTAGTACTTGCCAGTGTATTAGGGGTGAAGTAATATCTCATTGCTGTTTTAATTTTAATTTGCACGTTTTTGATTTAGCAATAATTAAGCATCTTTTCATATGCTTGTTAGCTTCTCAGATTCCTTTTTATAAATTGCGTATTCATATTTTCTGTTAGGGCTGACGTCTTATTCTTGTTGATATACAAGAATTTCTTATATATTCTAGGTGTCTGTCCCTTGTCCTTCCTGGAAGCTGGAAAAATTTCTGTATTAACTCTGTCCGTGGTGTTCCTTGTTGTTATTTTCATATGATCAAATCCATCTTTCCTTTTTTTTGCTTTAGAATTTGTTTTCAAAAATTTTTTAAAGAATTTATTTTTAGAGAGGGGAAAGGAGGGAGAAAGAGAGAGAAACATCGATGTGTGAGAGACACATCGATGGGTTGCCTCCCACACACATCCCAAGGGGGACTGGCCCCACAACCCAGGCATGTGCCCTGACCAGGAATCGAACTGGCGACCTCTTGGTTCGCAGGCTCTGGTGCTCAATCCACTGAACCACACCAGCCAGGGCTGAAATTTTGTTTTAAAAAATCCTTTTCTATCTTAGATTCTAACAATATTCTCATACTCTCTTCTAGTAAATTCATAATTTTATCTTTTATCATATTTAGATCTTTAATCTACCTTTGAATGTGCTGTTAGCTAAGGATCTAGGTCTCCCCCCCCCCTATATATTGAGCCCATTCGCCCAACACCATCTACTAAGAAACCATTCCTCCCTCATGGAATGCCAGCGTTGCCTCTATCATTTTTGAAGTTCTAGCTCAGTCTATCCCTGAGCACTGTGTTCTGTTCCACTTCACAGTTCTTCCTCCAGTACGACACTGTTTCTTTATTATGGCATATTCAAATGATGGGAGCAGGGCTATTTACAAAGATGTAGGCAGACCACAAGGGATACCGCATGACCCCCAAGCTAGTAACAACGGGGCAAAGGGTCATCACCACCCCTAGGCCTGACAGGGGTGAGGGCAGGAAGCAATTACTGAAACAGAAGTCAAGAAGGCTGTGAGGAGAGGGCCCTGTGGAGGTGCCTTTTCCTGGACAGACACAGCAGTCCCAGGTGATCCCTTGGGAGGGAGCCAGGAGGTTAAATATCCCGATTTTACTCTCTTCTCTCACTTCCATCTTCTGCTGGAGCTTCATTGGCTGACCCGACAGGAAGGAAAGGGTACGGGAGACTAGTCCATACAGGCAATACAACCTCAGACCTTGAGCCCCCTACACTTTAGGAGGACCCAGAATCCCCTGCTCAGTGTGGGCCTCCGTTTGTACTCATGTCCTGGTCCCCACGAATATCAGAGGCAGGCCTGCATCCCGGAGTCCAGGACAGGGTGGAAAATGGTGGAGGGATGTGAGCAGCCAGTGGGGATGCCCCACCCATCACCCATCTTATCCACAGAGCAAACCCCTCAGGCTGCCTTGACAGGGTTGTCAGAGGAGGCTTCTGGGAGGAGATGACTTCCGGGCTGTGACTGTCTGCTCCACATACTACCCACAGCCCCTGCACCGTCTCCCCTTCCCAGGTGGTGCTTCAAGAGGCAACTTGTGGACCTGGTGGTGGAAGGGGTGTGGCAGGAGCTGCTGGACACTGCCCCGATGCAGATCTGTGTGGCCGACTGGTGAGTGAAGAATGGCAACCTGCCGCCAAACCAATGGTGGTGACAGCAGTTCTGCAAAAAGGGACTCATTTCATGACCCCATCGATGCCATGGGCTGGCCACTGTTCCTGGGCCCCCTCCATAGTGAGGCTGAGAGGGGAAGTGACGCCGCAGTGAGCCCCACTCTGTGTCCCTCCCCACCCTCTTCCCCGCAGACCCTGGGTTTGCTGTTGGCATGAGGGCCACTGGCTGGCTCAGCCCAGTCTGAAACAGGGCATCTCCCCACACCCACTTCACCACCGTCACCTGCAGCTCTGCCCTGCCCCTAAGGGCTTGTGGACGCCGAGGCCTCAGAAGGGATGGCAGCACTGTGCCCTGAAAACAGGCTCAGAAGGGGCAGAATTGGGCCAGCGGCACTGGTCGGCTTCCGAGCCCACAGGCCTATGAGGGCCTTCCTCTTAGGGCACTTAGGTTCCTTCATGTCGCACTTGGGCTCCTCTTCCCTCCAGCTCTTGCTCCTCCACAGAAAATCCAATTTCTTCCCTGGTGTTCTGACTCCTCCCCACGGGACCCAGAGTCCTACCCCCTCAGGCTCCTCTCCAGAAATACTGGGGCTCCTCGTCCCATCCCCAGGCCGTGGTCTCTCCCAGAGCACCACACTCATGCCTCCCCCACCCACACATACACACCTGACCCAGTCCCTAGAATCTACCGCAGGAGGGCCCAGGTTCCTCCCCCGGCTCTGGCCCCATCCTTGGAGCACCAGCCTCTTCCCCCCAGAATCCCAGACTGATACTTCTCCCAGGCTGATACAGGGTGTGGGTGTGTGCAGCCCTGACCTGATCAAAGTACCCGTAGGCTCAGTCCCCGGCCTCCCTCCTCCCAACCCAGAGATTGGGGGTGTGGTGGGGGCAGCAAGGCTCACCGCTCCCTGGCAGGGGCAGGTGGGGCGCCCGAGAGAACTGCGGCTGCATCTACCGGCTCCGGCTCCGGGCCCACCTTCTGGATATGTACGAAAACGAAGTGGTCAAATTCTCTGCCTCACCCAACCCAGTCCTTCAGTGGACAGAGAGAGGCTGCCAACAGGGGGTCCAGCACACCGAACCTCTCGCTCCGCTCGGACTCCCTGCTCAGCTCGTCCCACCACTGATCTCTCATAGTAAGAGCCAACAGTCCTTATCACATCCCAGGCCCTGTTCCAAGTTTTCCCTTTCACGTCATCAGTACAACTGCCTCGTCGTTCAACATACATCTATGGAGTACCTAGCTCTATCCCCATTCTAGAGGTGAGGAAACTGAGGCACAGGTCACAGGACTGCCCCCAAGTCACACTAAAGCGTGTGGGGCCTGATTCAAGCCCAGGAGGGCACCCAAGCCTGTGCTGTCAGCATCATCGCGTCTGTTCTCAAAGCAGCCCTTTGGGTGGTCCGCTTCCATGCCTGGTCCCTCACCACCCAACAGACTCACCATCCAGGTGTCCCTTACAAAGTGAGTTGATCACTAGTCTCCCCTGCTTGTGGCCCTCCCATGGCTACATCTCAGAGTAAAAGCCAAAGTCCTCTCATCTTGCTACAGAAGGAAATGAAGTGCGGATCCATGCTACAGCATGGATGAACCTTGCAAACAGTGTATCAAATCAAAGAGGCCAGGCACAAAGGCCAGGTATTGTAGGACTGCATTTATATGAAATGTCCAGAATACGCAAAGCCTTAGAGACAGAAAGCAGATAGATTAGTGGTTGCCAGGGCCTAGGGGGAGGGAGGAATTGGAAGTAATGGCTAATGGATACGAGGGGGTTTTTTAATGGGGTGATGGAACGTTCCAGAATTAGATAGTGGTGATGGTGGCATAACATTGTGAATGTACTAAAAAGCACTGAATTGTACAGTTTAAAATGGTTAATGTTGGGTGAATTTTAGGTCAATAAAAAAATTGCAAGAGAGCCCTGGCTGGTGTAGCTCAGTGGATTGAGCGCAGGCTACAAACCAAAGGGTCGCCAGTTCAATTCTCAGTCAGGACATACGCCTGGGATGCATGCCAGGTCCCCAGTGGGGGCCACGTGAGAGGCAACCACACATTGATGTTTCTCTCCCTCTCTTTCCTTCTAAAAATAAATAAAAATTGCAAGAGACTAAAACGCCAGAAGCCAAAGTCCTCCTGTGGCCCAAAGGCCCCACACCACCTGCTGAGCACCTACCTGGCCTCATTTCCTACTTCTCTCCTCACTGTGCCCCAGTCACCCCTGCCTCAGGGCCTTTGCACTGATGCTCCTGTCTGGAACACCCTTCCTCCAGATCCTCTCCTGGCTCTCCCCGCTCCTTCAGGTGAGTCTGCCCAAATGTCACCTCAGCAGGGCCTTTGCTTACTCACTTCACTGCCCCACCCACATCCCTCGTCAGTGTCTGGGTCCCCCCTGGATGGGCAGCTCCACCAGGCCAGGGTCTTCGTGGCGCTTTCCTCACTGCTGTATCCCCAGCACCTAAAGTAGGGCCGGGCACCTACTTGATCTTGGGGACTATCAGTCCAGTTGGAGGAAGAGGAGCCTACAGGTCGCCATCTCGTTCTCCTTCCCCACGCAGGTCTCCCACGTCTTCACTGACTGCAGGAAGGGCATCCGGTATGTCTTTTGAGCAGTATGGGAGAGATGCACACTCCTGGGTGGGGCGCTACGGCGCCCTTGTGACCCACTCCAGCATGGTCAGGATCCACCTGTCCTAGCGCACCAGCCTGATCAGGCCTTCCAGGGCCTACCACCACCGGCCAGGCATTATTGCCATCGCCGGCAGCTTTGCAGCCAGAGGATGCCCAGCAATAGTTGGGGGCCCATGTGGCTTGTTCCCAGCCAGCTTCCAGCAAACCGCACTTGCTGCTGCTTAGCATGCTGCCCCACTTGCTGTTCACCAGGCTGTTCACATCTTCACGAGTCAGGGGTTCAAGAGTTAACCAAGACTTTTACCTTGCCTGCAAATTGTTTCCTCACACGTGGACATCAGCTGGTAGACTGAGTGGTCAGAATACAAAGGCCAAAACTGTATTGCTAATGGGGGAAACCGCTACCAGCCTGGGACAGGACCCTTGTCAGCACGTTTCCAAATTAAGCTGATTACTGGCAGGGAGCAGAAGCCAGTCAGGAAAGCCTGCCCTGGAGGGGATTGAGAGGAGTATCGAAGGGAACCCTTTGTTGTTTGGGGGGTCTCTGGGATTCCGCCGAGGCCCATGTGACTTCCTCCAGCACTAGCCCATCAGCACCCCTCTTTGCCAGACTGGTACTCTCTTGCAGAATTGGAGACCAGGTCTGTGCTGTGCCATCCACCCACACCTCCTGCCTCCACCTCAGAGGCAGCTTGTCTCCTGGAAGGCCACCCCCTCCTTTTGCCCACTCAAGCCCATTTGCATACCAATTCCAGCAACAAGGCGAAGGAAAGCTCTCTTGTCCAGCCCCACCTGCGTCTCCCGTCTCCCACTCTTTCCCCAGATGGGCACAGCCACCAAACTAGCTCAGTAAGACTGGTGCTAAATGGGAGGTGATGGGGGCATTATCTGTAATCAAGGCACTTATCTGCCCTCTGCTCTGACCCTAAAAGGTCTTGTGGAGTGTTTTTAACTGTGACAACTTAGGAGGTATGCTAAGCATGGTGCTGGGATGGAGGCGGGCAACAAGGCTGCAGCGAACAGCTCGGATGCCCGTTCTCAAGCAGGCACCCTAATCAGTGCCATTTAGTCCCGGAGGAAACAGGCGAAGTGTAAGGACCTGCCCGAGGCCACCTGGCCAGTAAATGGGGGGAGGAGGGGGACAGGACTTGCACCTGAGTCAGGCTCCAGAGCCCAAGTAAGAACAACCCTGACCAGTGTGGCTTGGCTGGCTGGGCATCGTTCCGCAGTTCCGCAAAGCGGAAGGCTGCCCGTTCACTTCTCGGTCAGAGCACATGCCTGGGCTGCAGTTTCGGTTCCCAGTCAGCGATGTTTCTTTCTCACTCTCCCCCTCAAAAACTAAATAAATAAAACCTTAAAAACAAAAGGGACATAAGCACATCTAATCTTAAAATCTAACATGGCCAAGCATAAGATTAGGTAAGGGCAGCATTCCTTTCAGGACTGTTTTCTGAGAGGTCAAACAGGCCCAGTGGGGAGCGGGGGGATAACAAACAAACCCAAAGTTACAGAACAACTAGGAGGCAGAGGCAGGATTTGAACCCGGGATGAAGAGAAGCTCCCACGTAGGCAGCAGCGACCCCCATTCAATCCTTTGTCAGTGCCCTTCCTTGCCACCGTTAAAGTTAGGGCCATTTTCTGGAGGAGGCATGGGGGTGGGGCTTTCCTTGCCCAGGCCCCAGGGCCAGCAGGAAGGGGACCTGGGTCTCAGTTCTGCCACCAGATGCTAAAACTTAAGAGTCCCCTGCAGCATGTGCTGTGCTCGAGGGTCTACTGCCCACCGAACCCAGCGAAGGGGGCACTGTGGGCAGAGGACGAGGCAGAGGCCCAGGGGCATGTCTGCTGCCAAGACCACAGAGCGGGTGAACGCTGGGCAAGCGGCACACGTCACAACCAGTGTCTGTGTATTTATTGCCGGCCCTTCCCATGAGGTGGCAGTACAGTGCACTGGCCCAGCAGGCACAGCCTCCTGACCAACACTCTACGTGAACACCGAGGGTGTTGGCAGAGGGGCACCTTTTTCTAATCCACACCCAGGGCCTCCATGGCTATTATTGGTGGTCCTGATGGAAGAGGCAAAGCCAGGATTTGAACCAGGACTGGCTGCTTCTAGAGCTGGCCTGGCTTCCCAAAGATATTGCAGGGACCAGAGACAAAGGTTCTTGTTCTGCGTGAAGCCCGGCACACCACACACCCAGTGGTCACTTCTTCTTCTGCACATGGCCACAGTCATACTTGCCACGCACCACCTTGAGCTTGACGCCGGGCAGGTCTTGGGTGCGGCCACCCTGCACGAGCACGATGTGATGCTCCTGCAGGCTGTGGCCCTCTCCCGGGATGAAGCAGACGGCCTCGTTGCCCGTGCTGAGGCGCACGCGGCAGCACTTGCGGTTGGCTGAGTTGGGCTTTTTGGGTTTACGAATGAATGTGCGCAGAACTACGCCCTTCAGCTGCGGCCGGCCTTCTGTGGGACCCAGTTTTGTGGATGGCCACTTTGGAGGGCCCCGGCGGTGCATCTGGTTCAGGGTGGCCATGGGGCGGGTGGCCCAGAGCTGGGGGACCAGGGCTACACCTGGAGAGACACAACCGGGAGGGCAGAGGGGGGTTATTATCCCAGTGAACAGAAAACAGTATGAGCGATTCAATTCCGGTGTTCTAGGCACTGTTCCAAGCACTTTAGATGATCCCTATTTATATCTCGGAGTACTCATAGATAACAGTAATAACAACTAACATTTATTGAACCACCACCACGTGTCAGGTTCTATTTTCAGCATTTTACATGAATTAACTCATTTCGTTCTGCAAGGGCACTATTAATTTTAATGCTGTTTAAAAATAATAAAAGCAGCCCTGGCTGGTGTAGCGCAGTGGATTGAGCGCAGACTGGGAACCAAAGGGTCCCGGTTCGATTCCCAGTCAGGGCACATGCCTGGGTTGCGGGCCAGGTCCCCGTGGGGGCCATGTGGGAGGCAACCATACATTGCTGTTTCTCTCCCTCTCTTTCTCCCTCCCTTCCCCTCTCTCTAAAAATAAATAAAAATAAAATCTTTAAAAATAATAATAATAAAAGCAAACAGGCTCACAGTGTTCACCTACTGTTCTGTGCATCGCACCTGCGGTAACTCGTGCCGTCCCCACAGCAACCCTGTGAGCGGACCCTGTCAGCTGAACTTTCAAACAGACCCTTTCCCCTCCTCCACTGCACCCACGAGGGTCCTGTCCACCCCCTTCTTCTGTGTCCTTCTCCTCCTGGGTCTTCCCACTCCTGCTGTCTGCTCCAACATGCAGCCAGAGTGACCCCGTGCACACCAGGGTCAGATCACACCCCTCCCCTTCTCGGAGCCTCCTGTGGGGCCACCTCACTCGGGGGAAGAATCAAAGTCCTCCCCCAAGGCCCCACACGGTATGCCCCCGGTACTTCCTTAACCTCATCTCCCCACTCATCCCCTTGTTCACCCAGCAGCAGCCTGTGTCCGCAAACACAGCAACAGCAAGGACAGCAGTGTGGCTGCACTGTAGGGAGAGGAAAGGCAGGTGGGGGAGGGAATATATTTCCAAGGCAGACCCACAGGATGTGCTCATGGATAGAATGTAGGATGCAAAAAGACTCAAAGATAGCTGGATTCTCTCCAACAGTCATTGTGCACCTACTGTGTCTTGGCCCCAAAAATGGAGACACAGTGGTGACTGAGACAGCCCTGGACCATGCCCTCCTAAGAGTTCCCAGTCCAATCTGAGGTCCATCCTTTCCTCTGTCACTGGCATGGATGCCCTTTCTTTTCAATTTTTTTTTTTAAGATTTTATTTTCTTACTTTTAGAGAGAGGGGAAGGGAGGGAGAAAGAGAGGGAAATGTGTGAGATATACATTGACTGACTGCTCCTTGCACGTACCCAACTGGGGAACCTGGGCCACAACCCAGGTATGTGTCCTGACTGGGAATCGAACCTGCAACCTTTTGGTTTGCAGACCAGCGCTCAACCCACCAAGCCACACCAGCCAGGGCTGGATGCCCTTTCATACCCAAAGTCCCCTCTATATACAGGGTAGGTCCTGGCCCTACTGTCCATTTCCACATCTTTGTCTCTTACAGCAGAAACCTCAAAGGGGATGAGACATTCCTAGAAGTCTCTTCCTAGCGGTGTGCCCTTCTGCAAGACTCTTCACCTCTCAGTGTCCTCCATAATCAAGTCTCCCTCCTGAGCACCACGTGTGAGAGGCTACCATGAAACCTGCATGTTAAGCTAACCCAGACCCCCCCAGGCAGAGTGCAAGCCTATCGTGCTCAGCCTTGTGACCCTTGGTGAGTGACAAACAGAAAGTGCTTAATAAAGTCTTGCATAGTAAATAAGTGAATGAAATACCTCACCAAGGGCATGGCCCATGAGAAGTATTTTAACGTTTGTAAAAGGAGTTAAGTTCATAAACAAAGCGTCCCACTCAGTGCCTGGCACATACAAGGCTCTTGAAAAATATCAGCTGAATGAATGAGTTAAACGCCTTGCTTGGATGTCTCTACCATGGTGGTATTTAGTAAGTACAGCAATTACTAAAGAAATAAGTAAGTGAACCAAACTCCTGGTACTCACCCAATGCAAAGTGGCCCTCAATGCAACCACTTCTCACATCTTGCTTTTGCACCCGAGCTCCGCCAAAACCAACCGTGCAATCATCCTTGATTTAAAACCCTGATTCCCTCGGGTCTGCGGCAGAGGCACTCAAGTCCCAATAGGGGATAAATCTCATCCAGCCTCGTCTCTGCAGCCCAAGACTCCCACTTACCATAACTTAGAGACGTGTTGAGGCCACGGAGAAAGTGGGACCAGGACATTCCGCCGCCTGCAGCTTTCCTGTATTAATGGATAACAGACTCAGACAGTAGTTAAGGGAAAGTGCGATAGCTGGGCAAAGATCCAAACCCTCCCCTTCCCGCTCTCAGGACCGTCTGGTTAAATTTAAGGAATGTCCTGGGACGCCTTTCTCTGGGTAGGCTCTTGGGGACCCAATCGCCTCCGCCCGCATACTAAAGTAAAGGGAAACTGAGGAAACCAGAAAGGTTTACAAATAGTCCAGAATCCCTTTGACCTCACCGACCCTAGTAAGACCCACAGACACGCGGAATCCGGCTTCTTGCCGCTTCCGGAGTTTAGCCCGGCAGGGATTGGCTGGCTCTGCCTCTCACGTACAACGAAGGGCGTAGCACAGACTGCTATTGGGCAATGACAGAGTCAATCTCGGTAAACTTTTCTCAGATATGGGAGTGGCTCATCCCGAGCAGGACGACTGCTTTGTAATTGGGCTAAACGCGGAGTGGACGGGACGAAGGGTGTGTTTCCGCTAGTCCTCCTGCCAAGATGGCTGCGTCCACTGCACGGCGTTTGTGGTCTTTGGTGGCCTGCCGAGGGATCCGGCCCCGGAGAGGTTGTGTGTGCAACCAGAGCCCAAGGAGAAGTTTCGCAACCGAGAGACAAGACCGGAACCTCCTGTACGAGCACGCGCGCGATGGCTATAGTGCACTCCCTCAGCTGGACATGGAGCGGCTGTGCGCATGCCCGGAAGAAGTCGCGCGCACCCTGGAGCACCGCAAGGGGGAGCTGCGGCCGGAAGACCTGCAGGCGATCGTGAGTGTGCTTGCGTGGGCCGGCCGTCCCGGAGCTGGAGCGCTTTGCCTATTCGCTGTTTGCTTTACGGAAAAATGGGAGTGCGAGACACTCTCCAGCTGGGAGCGGTCTAGTTGCAGGAATTTTAGTTCCATCCCAAGTGTAACCAGTATTGTGCTTGGCCCTCACGAATGCGCCAGTTGTGCACGGCGTGCAAAGTCTCTGCTTTCTAAACTACCCATTTGCGTGTGTTCCATAAAGCGCGCTGGGTGCCTACTCTGCGCTAGGAACTTTGCCAATGTCCCCTGTGTTTTGACTTCATGCCAGGCTTATCCTAGGACCAAATGCAAAGGCGGGCAGGGGGGGAACGGGGTGTGAATATGACGGGGTGGGAGAGTGGGAAGTCCTGCATCTGCCCCACGCATAGCAGGCAGTTAAATAGGGTTATTTAATGAATGAACCGATATGCAGGGAGCACGTATCTGTGTTCCTGGTGTTGAGAATAAGTGGAGAATAATAATAAAATACTCAGCACTTATATAATGCTATCTTTTTAAGTTTTGCAAAAACACTGGGAAGTAGGTGCCATTCTTTTCCCCATTTTATCAGAGGAGAAGCTAAGGCACAGAAAAGAATTCACTTACCCAAAATCATGATGCTTGTAAGTGACAGGTGGGAATTTGAACAATGCTATTTGGCTCCAAAAGCTAGTCTTGACTACTCCACTATGCTTAGTCGTGAGCAGGGCATCTGAGTTCACAGTCTAGCGAAAGAAAGATATTTAACATACAATTAAAAGCAAAATTAATCTTTGGTAAGTGCTGTGATGACAGAGTAAAGGACAGTACTGGGAGGGCCTCTCAGAGGAGGTGGCATTAGGCAAACATTTGTGAAATGAGTGAGGTTAGCCAGGGGAACAGAAGAGAAGAGTGTCCCAAGTGGAGGGACCAGCACCACCACTAAAGCATTCAGGCAGGTGGCTTACAGAGTCACGGCCATCACTAGGGCCTTCCAAACGTCGTGGCTGAGAGTAGGAAACATTGCACACCCTGACCTAGGACACACACCCAAAGATGAAACCAAAATTTTATCGACAATTCTTGCTCTTACTATGTGTGATATATTCTTATGTTTTATTATATTTAATTTTAAAAGTGCCAACTTAGACACCCTTTAGGATGGCTATTATCAAGAAAGCAGGAAATAACAAGTTTGGGCAAGGACGTAGAGAAATTGGAACCCTCTGCATTGTTGGTGGGAATGTAACATGTCATATCCACTTTGGGAAAAGAGTCTGGCAGTTCCTCCAAAAATTAAACATAGAGTTACCACATGACCCAGCAGTTCCACTTCTGGGTATATGCCCCAGAGCACTAAAAGCAGGTGCTTGGACAGGCATGTGTGTGCTGATGTTCATGGCAGCTTTATTCACAACAGCCAATATGTGGAAATAACCTAAGTGTCCATTGACAGATGAATGGATAAGGAAAACGGGATGCACACACACACACAAACAAAATGGAATACTGAGCCTTAAAAAGGAAGTCCTGCCATATGCTGTATCATGGATGAACCTTGGAGGACATTGTGCTAAGGGGAAAAATCCACTTATAAAAAGACATACTATGTGATTCCACTGAGAATAGTCAGTTTCGTAGAGACAGAAGAACGGTGGTTGCCGGGCGCTAGGGGAGGGGGATGGAAGTTAGGGTTTGAGGGCCCAGTTTCGGGTGGGGAAGATGAAACAGTTCTGTAGAGGGACAGGCGTCCTGACAGCACAGCAGTGTGAATGTACTTCGTGCCACCGAACTGTACACTTAAAAGTGACAAAACCGGTAAATTTGATATACATGTTCCACCATGTTTTAAAGTGCAGGTTTAGAGATCCCTAATTAATGTTATAACCCAGTAATGGATCACATTTCAAAGCTTAAAAGACACTTCTTTGGGGCATGAAGTGTGAAGAGGGACGCGGCACATGGCTTTGCAGGTAACAGCAGCGTGGGGTTCACTCCTGGAGGCCGTGCAGCTGGGGGTGCTTGCAGGCACAAGAGGAACTGTGGGAGAATCTGGCCTGATTGCAGGGGATCGGCCTGAAGGCTGGGCCAGAGGATGGATTTGATGGGTATTCACAGGCAGAAAGGACGGGACTTGTACCTGGGGTGCATCCAAGAGGAGGCCCAAGGCTTTGGGGTGGGGGACAGGAGTTGGTGGGGCTGCCCCTAAGGAAGAGGAGCAGATTTGAGGGAGATGCTTTTCTTAGAGTCACTTTGCACATGGTGAGCATGAAGTGTCCAGGGATCATCCAGGAGGAGCCACCAAGCGAGTAGCAGCCCGCCCTGGGGTCTGCTTTCCCCTTCAGATTCCCAGCCCGGGGCAGTAAGACAGTGTCTATACCATTTTGTCAAAGGGTAACTGCAACCAGAGAGGACAAAGGGGTTTGCCCAAGGGACCTGGGCTCCCAGAGGGCCTCCACGGCAATATGTGCACCCAGGAAATGCTAGCTGGGGTGCCAGCCTCTCTCGCCCCTGCTGACCCATGTTGGAGAGTCCAGGGTCAGCGGCTGTGGCAGCCCCTAGGATAGAGGCTCTTTTGCTCTGACATGGGAGGCGAGAGTTGAGTGCTGGCAGGGGCCTCAGCTCCACGGCCCTCGGTGCCCAGATCCTTCCATCTTCTTGCTCTGTGTCCCTTAGGATGTTGTCATGTTCAGCTGTCCTTAGGGTCCATCATCCAATCCAAAAGGACTGAAAAAGAAACATCGGGAAGTCCTAGTACTGAAGAGAAGCGGGGAAGAATGGCTCCCGTGAACAGTGAGGGTCTCTGCCTCACCCCGCCGCTGGTCCCAGTGGCCAGCGGGGTGAGGCTCCAGCCAGAAGGGGCAAAGGATGCTGGCCACTTCACACCTTTCCCTGCTGTGTCCACCCCCAGATCTCGACATGGCAGGAGCTGAGGCAGCTGCAGGAGCAGATCCAGAGCCTGGAGGACGAGAAGGGGGCTGTGGCCAAGGCAGTGCGGGCGCTGCTGGTGAGCCTGGGGGTCCCAGGTGGGTGGGGGTGGGACCAGGATGCCTCTGGCTGCTTTCTCTTTTTTTTTAAATCCTCATCCAAGGATATGTTATTGATTTTAGAGAAAGAGGAAATGGGGGGAGCGGAGAGAGAAACACTGATGTGAGAAACATCAGTCGGTTGCCTCCCGTGCCCTAACCAGGGATGAAACCCGAAACCCTTGGGTGTGTGGGACGACGCTCCAGCCAACGGAGCCACCCGGCCAGGGCACCTCGGGCTGCTGTGATGAGAAACCCAAGTGAAGGAACTTGAAGGAGGCTGTGGGCATTGATTACCTCACATAACAGGTGTCCAGGACCCTGGGGTTGATAAATTAGCAGCTCCGCCAGCCTCCCCAACCCAGTTTCTTTCCCTCTGTCTCTACCTGTGACTTCACGGTGGCGATCTGAACTCAGTTTCCCCTCTCACAGTTCCCAGGTGGCTGCCGTAGCACAGTGTCTCTTCTAGTGACTCTGCCAGAGGCAGAAAATGGCACTTCTCTGGCTTGAGTGCCTCTTTCAAGAGCAGGGAGACCTTCCCTGAAGCCTCCAGCAGAGTCCCCTCGTTGTCACAGGCCCAGACCCCACCCCCACACCTGTCAGCGGCGAGAGGCAACCTCAGCTACGCCCACAGCCCCTGAACTCCAGACTGCCTGGGCGGGCAGACTGAGTTCAGGGCCTGTGGGAAAGGAGGAAGGAGGGCAGGTGAGTTTGGAACAGACAGCCAACAGCATCTACCATGGAGGGCTGAAAAATAGTCACAAAAATAGTAGCAGACGTTGATATACCAGTCACGGCGTGCCAGGCACTGTTCTGGGTGCTTTCCTTACTCTCGAGTCTCACAACTCTGAGACAGTTACAGTACAAACCCAATTCAAGCGGAGGCCCCAAGAGGTTAAAACGTTCCTGAGACTCAGAGCCAGGAAGTGGGAGCGGCAGGGTTTGCATCCCGGCATCGGGGCTGCTTTTCACCGCTCTGTGGGAAGGCCTCCCACACCACTGACTGCATCTCCCAGGGACCTACCGCGGGCGTGCCGGGCCTGGCCACAGGCAGCACAGTGGGGCAGACAACGAGAACAACACAGTTGAGCCCTGGCCGAGTGGCTTGGTTGGTTGGAGTGTCATCCATGCACCAAAAGTTTGCAGGATTGACGCCCTGGCTGGTGTGGCTCAGTGGATTAAGTGCCGGCCTACGAACCAAAGGGTCACTGGTTCGATTCCCAGTCAGGGCACATGCCTGGGTTGCGGACCAGGTCCCCAGTGAGGGGCAATTGAGAGGCAACCAGACATTGATGTTTCTCTCTTTTTCTCCCTCCCTTCCTCACTCTCTAAAAATAAATAAATAAGATCTTTGGAAAAAAAAAAAAGGTTCGCCCTATCGATTCCCCGTCAGGGCACATACCTAGGTTGCAAGTTCTATCCTAGTTCAGGCGCTTACAGGAAGCAACCAATTGATGTTTCTCTCTCTCCTTTCCTCCCTCCCTCTCTCCCTACAAGCAATAAAAAAATGTCCTCAGATGAGGATTAAAAAACAGACAGACACACAGTGGATCTCAGTGAGGCGTCAGTGAATGTGGGCACATCTTCTCAGGGAAGCCAGGCGTCGGTCTGCCAGGGGACCCCGTTATTTCACAACCCTGTTCTGTCCTATTTCACAGCAGGGATGCCAAGACACAGAGAGGGGAAGAGAGTTGCCCAGGGCACACAGCTGGTTAGCACCCAGCGCACAGACCAGGTCTGTCTGACTCCCCCTGCCGCTCAGCGTCATAGATGCTCAGAGTGTCAGAGGCCCGTGGTTGCAGGCCTCTGAGTGCATGTTCATAGACTGCCTTTCCGAGCCTCAGTTTACCCATCTATGAAACGGGGTCACGTTGGTGCCAACCTCATGGCGTACTTTATGAAGAAAGAGGATTATGCGAGGGCCCTCGGTGTGGAGCCAGGCGTGAGGCAGCGCTCAGTAAACAGGCTGCTGCGGTGATTGCTTTCATGTTATTTTGCCTCCTCCCAGCTTTCCGGACAGAAACGGAGGCGCACAGTCCAGGAGGGACCCAGCCAGGCATTAGCAAAGCAAGGAATTCAGATCCTTTGGCCCTGTTTGACCTTTCACCCTTCCTCCTCTCCACCTCCAACTTCATCAACCTAATCACCCCGTCTCTCTCTCTTCTACCAGGTGAACCAGGACAGTAATCAAGTGCAGCAGGTACCAGGGGAGGTGCTGTCCTGTCCCCGGTGGGGGCTGGGCGGCAGGTATCCTATCCGTCGTGATTCCCCCATTGTGTGTGACAGTGACAGTCACGATTCCTCCATTGCATGTGGCAACTCAAACAGGATTAAGGAGAAAAGAAAACCAGGCACTACTGATTCATGAAACTAAAATGTAAGCTTCAGGTAGAGCTGGATCCAGGTCCTGGCTTCATATTTGGTTCCGCTTCCCTCTTATTCCCAGACCAGCATTCTCCCTTTGGTGGAAGGAGGCAGCCGGGCGCAGAGGGAGCTGCTTCCCTGACGGCTCCAGCCATAGTCCTGGGGCCGGTTCCCATGAGTTTGGCTTGTGTCACGTGCCTGTCTTTGAGCCAATCACTGTGGCTAAGGCAATGGAATGTTCCAGTAATCCAGGCCTGAGCTACATCCCCGTGGATGTGTCGTGTGAAGGGGAGGGGAGAAGGAAGGTTTCCTAAAGGAAATTAAGGATATTGGGCCACCGAAGAGGAGGCAACAAATGTCTACCACAAGGCTCTGCCAGCCAGGGTCCCAGTCAGGCTGGTTGAGGGACTCCCCAACCCTGTCCTGGGCTGACCCTGCGCGCCCACCCCCAGGACCCCCAATATCAGAGTCTACGGGCTCATGGCCGGGAGATCCGAAAGCAGCTCCTGCTCCTGTACCCCAAGAAGGCCCTGCTGGAGAAGCAGTTCTACTTGCAGGCGCTGAGGCTGCCCAACCAGACCCACCCAGACGTGGTAAGCCTGGTGCTGGGCGGCAGGAGGCCAGCGGCTTGCCAAGTGTCCCCTTCCTGGTGATGCCCTCTGTCTCCCTGCAGCCCGTTGGGGACGAGAGCCAGGCCCGAGTGCTGCATGTGGTTGGAGACAAACCAGGTGGGCCACACTCAGACCTAGGGACCCTGGGGGCGGGCGGGGCTGCTCCGGCCTGGGACCGCACTGACACCTGCAGAACCCCAGGCACATACCACGGGAGGTGGCTCCAGATCACTGCCTCCCCGGCTCTGGCTGGGGTGTCTGTGGGGCGGTTCTGTTTTCATTCTCTGTCCCCTCACCCCTTCAGGCCCTCTCACCCTGCCGCCTCTGTGTGCCCAGGCGTGTGGCTGGGTGGCTGGCTGTCTCTGTCACGGGCCCCTTCTCCTGTGCTTTTCCTCCCTGGCTCTCTCGTGGGTCTCCCTCTCTCTCTGATTCTCTCTCCTGTCCACCCAGGGTTCCCTCTTCCTTCCCTGCCTCTCTTCCTCTCCTTTTCTGCCTCTGCCTCCTTCTCTTTCCAGCTTCCATCTCTGCCTCCATCTTATTCCCTCTTTGTTTCTCACTGCGCTTCTCTTTCTCTCTTCTCTTTCTTCCTCTCTCTGTCCCTTTGCCAGGTCTGTTTCCCTCTCCTTTTCTCTCCCTCTGTCTTCCTGCCTTTCCTTCCTGCTGTCTCTCTAATCTTCTTTTTCTCTGCCCCAGTCCCCCTGCCCCGCTCACCCCAGTGCTTTTCGTCCACATCCAGCTTTCTCCTTCCAACCCCGGGGCCACCTGGAACTTGCCGAGAAACTCGACATCATCCGTCAGAAGTGAGCCCCCTCCCAGCCCCTTCCGCCCAGCCCTCCCCACCCCAACAGCTGGCTGCCCGCTGTGCCCCCCTGCCCGGCACAAGGTGTTGAACTAAGACCACACCCTGCATGAATGTTTGATGCCCAGTCTCCCGTTTAGCAGCTGGGCCTCTGCCCCAGGGTGCACGGGTGCCCCTGCTCCCCTCCAGCCCTCTCCCACACCCCCCCCCGCTTGTGTGCCCGTCTGTCTCCCAGGCGCCTGTCCCACGTGTCCGGCCACCGCTCCTATTACCTGCGCGGGGCTGGAGCCCTCCTGCAGCACGGCCTGGTCAACTTCACACTCAACAAGCTCCTCCGCCGGGTATGGCCAAGGATGGGAGGGCTGCCCGGAGGGGGCGGCATTGAAGCTGAGCTCAGAAGGCTCAGAGCGTTGAGGAGGGGTGTGACCTCCGTTCCAGTCACTGTTTTCCGAACTTTGTATGTGTCATCGACACATTTAATTTTTGTGTCAACTTTAAGAGGTGGGTGCTAGTATTACCCCCACTGTAGAGATGGAGAAATTGAGGCCTGGGGAGGGGACTAAGTAGCCCAAGGCTTTAAGGCTCGGGTGCAGGCGCGAGGCAGAGCCGTACTTGTAACCACTGCGCTTACTGCCTGCCCGCCATGTAAAAGGGGCGTTCTGAAACCGGGGTGGGAGGGAGGGGGTCAGCAGGCACTGAATGCGTGGGGCATTGGCCGTGGCGAGGGCCTGGGGCGTTAACCTGGAGAGCCCCGGGAGGCTTTATTTAAGCAGGTGGGGGGACACGATCAAACTGTACTTCTGGCTGCCCCGTGTGGTATGATTTGAGTGTGGAAGCCGTAAAGCACCAGAAAGAGGGTCCCAGCAACAGGGACCCCAGGGCCCAGGGCCAGCTCCAAGACCACTGCTTGGGCCTTCCTCAGTTTCCTCTGGAGTGGGGTGGACTTAGGAGTGACGGGGGCATCACTGGCCCATCTGCAGTGTCCCTTCTTCAGGCCTGAGCTTGGTGTCTGGCGGGGGTCCTGCCTGTGCTTCTCACCCTCCCCTCCCCCACACAGGGCTTCACCCCCATGGCAGTGCCCGACCTTCTCCGAGGAGCCGTGTTTGTGAGTGAGGGCTCTGCTCTCGGTGCCAGGCCGTGCGGCAGGCCCCGTCCTGGGGGCCTGGGCAGGGACCCCAGTCTGTCCCCTGCGGGAAGAGTCCTGGGGCTGTCTTGAGGGGTTAGGACAGAACTGGGAGGCCGGGGTGATTCCAGATGCTTCTAGGGGACAAGCAGGGGTCGTGACTGCAAAAATGAAGGGTGCCATGGTTACCTGCCCCTGACCTCTGTGGCTTGGCCTCCTCCCCAGGAAGGCTGCGGGATGACCCCAAATGCCAACCCGTCTCAAATTTACAACATTGACCCCTCCCGCTTTGAAGACCTCAACCTGGCTGGGACAGCAGAGGTGGGGCTTGCAGGTGAGCGCCTGCCCCGGGCGAGGGGCGGTGAGTCCGCCTCCAGTGCCCTCAGAGCAGGAGGGATTATGGGGGGATGACTTGGAGCCTCCTGAGGGGGACAGCCACCTGCCCGGGACACCTCAGCAACCCCAGGGCCGACAGGTGCAGTTGTCAGACCATCAGCTGAGCCCCGACAGGAGCTCGTGTCTACCAGAGGGGACACCTTTTCCGGTCCTCTTAGAAGTTGCCTATGGGTGGAAGATGGCCCCGGCTGACCCATTTTGTCCCCTCTCCTCCCAGGCTACTTCATGGACCACTCCGTGGCCTTCAGGGACCTGCCAATCAGGTGATGCCCAGTTCCTATAGACCTTGTCCCCACCTGTGACATTCCCTCTCCCCTCCCTGACCCCACCTCCCTGCCTCCCCAGAGTGGTTTGTTCCAGTACCTGCTACCGGGCAGAGACAGACACGGGGAAGGAGCCGTGGGGGCTGTATCGAGTGCACCACTTCACCAAGGTTGGCGTAGCAGGCCCTTGGGGGGGTCACCCCAACAGCCCAGGGTCTCCTGACTCTGCCCCTGCTCTGCCACAGGTGGAGATGTTTGGGGTGACAGGCCCAGGGCTAGAACAGAGTTCGCAGCTGCTGGAGGAGTTTCTGTCCCTGCAGATGGAGATCTTGACAGAGCTGGGCTTGCACTTCCGGTGCGGAGGGGGTGGCTGCGGTGGGGGGTGAGGGGACGAGGAGGTAGATGCTGGGCTGGTGCTTCTCCGTTTTAAAAATCCTCCCCACTCCTCCCCTGCCCCCTTTTCCTGGTGTTACCATGATACGTAGGCTTTCTGCCCATCAGTCTCTGAAGCCCTCATTAGGGTTATGGGATTGTAACCACAGCATAAGCAGCCAGGGTCGAGACCCAGGCCCCTTCCTCCCTGTTGCTCCCCATCCCTGGGGCACTGCCTCCCATGTGTGGTCCCTGCCGGCCCTCACCGCCCAGTGAGAAGGGGACATGCCCCCAGACGTTGGATGCCTACTTCCCCTCTCGCCGTCAGTCACATGGAGCTTGCAACAGACACTGAGAAACGCAAACATCTTTCTGGGTGACCCATGACAAAAATTTGGGGTGCCATTATTACAGATGGTGTGACTGGCCGTGGTGAACAGCCAGGAGGTGTGGCCACGTGCCTCTTCTCCTCCCCGGCCTCCTGTCCCCTCAGCTCCTTCCGGTCCCTCCTCCTGTATCACCTCCATCACCAGCCCCTGCCTCGAGGAGGTGTCCCCTTTGCCGCTGTCTTCTTTATACTTCCATTGCCCACTTTTTTGGCTACCCTCTCTTCCATCATTTCTATTTTTTCTCCTCCTCCTCACCTTGAACTTCACCATGTTTTTCTCCATGGCTGCAGGGTCCTGGACATGCCCACCCAGGAACTGGGCCTTCCCGCCTACCGCAAGTTCGACATTGAGGCCTGGATGCCAGGCCGGGGTCGCTTTGGCGAGGTGAGCCCCAGCTCCGGTGGGGACACGGGAAGGCGGATAACACCGCCCCCCACAGCCGATCCTGTCAGCCTAACCCCGCCCCCTGGTCCAGGTCACCAGTGCTTCCAACTGCACAGACTTCCAGAGCCGCCGCCTCCACATCATGTTCCAGACGGAGGCTGGGGAGCTGCAGTTTGCCCACACGGTGAGCGCCTTCCCCGCCCCACACCCACACCACGTCCCGCACGGCCTCGGCCCCTCCCTGGCAGGCCCGGCAGGCCCTGGTCTGAGCGTGGCCCTCTCCCAGGTGAATGCCACAGCCTGTGCTGTCCCCCGCCTGCTCATCGCCCTCCTGGAGAGCAATCAGCAAAAGGTGAGGGGCCGAGGGACGGAGCCCAGAGAGGCAGAGGGCAGAGGGCCCGTGCAGCAGCGGCGGCCTGAGGCCTGCTCTGTCCCCAGGACGGCTCGGTGCTCGTACCACCCGCTCTCCAGCCCTACCTCGGCGCCGATCGGATCACGGCTCCCACCCATGTGCCTCTCCAGTACATCGGGCCCAACCAGCGCCAGAAGCCCAGGCTCCCTGGACAGCCTGTCCTGAGCTGAGGACTCATCAGCCACCAGGGTTGATTCTGGACCTCAGGAGACCCCGAGTCCCAGGGACCTGCTGTCCTGGGACCGTCCTGACACCTGTTTGCCTTGCGTCAGCTCCACGCCTGGGCCTGTGGACTCCAGGGCCCACCCCTCCTCCTTCCCCACTTCCACAGAATCTGTCAGTGACCCTGTTGTCACTGGGGGTCCCAACCTGTACTAGGATGCAGGACATCTGGGGACCTGAAGCTCTGAGGGCCGGGGAAGGAGAGAGGCCCCCACGCTTTCTTCCTTCTCCCCTCCCCACCTCAGTACTTAGTCGAGAGTCCCCAATAAATGGTCAGAACAACAGCCTTTGTGGATCTATGAGCAAAGGAGATGGTCCTGGCCAGCTTGCGGGGGGTGCTGGCGATTGCTCAGAGGCACTGGATTGTCAAAGGGCTATTGCTGGAAGTGTCCAGCAACTTCCATGGCACCCAGACAGTAGCTTGGGGGCCACCCAGGGAACTGAGCGGATGCTGAGGTCGCTCCCCTTCAGGGCCGCGGCATCCCGTGCTAACCTGTTCACCCTCACCCCTTGGTCTCCAGCTTCCGGCCGCTGGCCAGTGGGCAGTACAAACGGTGAAACCAAAGCTTGCTATTCCCCTCGGTGTGCCCTGCAGCACATGGAGCCATTGCCCAGCTCCTCTGGCCACAGCCCTGCGGGTCATGCCGGACTCCTCTCATATTCACATCCAGTCCATCCACAGACCAGACGCTCTACCTCCAGTATATTCCCAGTCCCACCCCCTGCCTCTCGTCCCCAGCCCATCCACGATCCTGTCCATCACCGCCTCCCATTCGGAGAGTCATGCAGCCTCTGCTGTCTCCCAGCTCCGTGTCCCACACACACAGCCCGAGGGACCCTGGGAGCCCAGCGTCAGGCCACGCCCCTCCTGCCCAGAGCCTCCTGGGGTCCCAGCTCTCTCAGGAAAGGACAGAGTTGTCACTGTGGCCCACAAGGTCCCACATGATCTGCTCCCTGCCTTTCTCTTCCACCCTCCCTCTCTGTCACGCTGTGGCCATTCCCAGCTCTGGCCGTTGCATGCACTCATCCCCTCCCTGGCTCCTGCTCCCCTAGATCTAGTGTTGTCGCTCATTTTCATCACTCAGGTCTGCCCAGGTGTCACCTCAGAGAGGACTACACTGAGCTTCCTGGCCACACAGTAAAACCCCAGCACCCAGCGATGCACCCACACGCATGTGACACACCACAGTCCCTCCCGCCCTCCTTACATAACCTGTGATTATTTGAGTGCTGTCTGCCCCCCTCCTCCAATGTCTGTGCCTTCACTGCAGCAGTCTCTGGGGCTACAAGAGGGTCGGGCATGTAGTAGGTGCTCGACAAAAATTACAGCGCTGAAGGTGCTACAACCTGAGCCGTCCCCACACCCTGAACTGCCTGTTGGCGTGTACACACCTTCGTTTATTTAATCCTCACCATCAAGCCTCAGCCACAGAGTAAACTGTCACCAGCCCTATTTTACAAACGAAGAAACAGTTCTCACAGAGGTGTCCCGGGACTGCCAGGCTGGCAGCAGTGGAGCTGGGAGTCAGGAGGAGCCCAGCCACAACCTCAGGAAACAGGCTACGAGGCTCACTTTCCAGAGGAGGAAACTGGGGCCAAGGAAGGGTAGGAGTTGCATGAGGTCGGTCAGTAACTGGCCGCTGCTGGATTTGAACCCAGTCCTGCCTCCCAGCGAGGGCTTAAGCTTGTCAGACCTTGTTTCTCTGCGGAAACCTCCCTCCCTCCACCCCCGCATCCTGGTGCCGAGGCGCCGAAAGCAGGAGGGGAGCGGGTGCAGGGCGTGGGTCCCCATGAATAATTGAGGGTCTCAGGTCGGGCCGCCCCACAGCTGTTGTCCAGCCGCGGGCGGGGAGGGGGCGGCAGTGACGTCACTTCCTCCCTTGCGGAGGCTAGGGGCGCGGGTTATAAGGAGCTGCCAGCCCGGTCTTCACAGCACCAGAGCCCTGGTCGGGAAGCCTCACCATGCTGCGCTGCCGGCGCTCGGTGCTGCAGGTGCTGCCGCTGTCCCCGCTGCTGGTGCTGCTGCTGGGGGCATGTGAGTGCCAGAAACCAGGGAGGGGGCACTGGGCCGCGGTCTGGGGGGCAGGGACTCAGGTGATGGGGGGCTGGGACAGTGCACCCCATGGGGTCGGATGGGCCGAGTGTCCCCGTGAGGGCAGTGCATCTGGCAGGTGGGCTGGGGAGGAGACTGTGGGTACCAGGGTGCCCTTGGCGCTTGGATCGGCATCGGGGACAGCGCGGGGGTCTTGAGCCCAGTTCCCACCTCCTTCCTCCACAGCCTCCGCTGCTCCGTTGGCACCGAGGCCATCCAAGGAGGAGGTAAGGAGTGCGGACCCTTGCCCCAGCTCATACCCCCAGGCCCTGGCCGTCCCTGCCCAGCCGCCTCCACAGTCGTCTCCCCTGCAGCTGCTCTCCTGACCCCGCCTGCCCTAACCTCAGGTTCCCCTCTGACCCTTCCCCGCAGCTGACCCGCTGTCTGGCAGAGGTGGTCGCAGAAGTGCTGACCCTGGGTCAGGCCCAGCGAGGCCCTTGCATGGCTCTCCTCCACAAAGGTAAGGAGGGCCCAGCTCCCGCTCCTCTGGGAGCTCCCACCGACCTGGGGTTGTGCTCTGGGCTGCCTGGAGGGTGTCCTCTTATCCCCAGCCCTCGCTTGCCTCCTCCACTCACCTCCCTCTCCGAAGCCTCTTCCTCCTCCTCCTGCTGGGGCTCAATTTTGGGCTGGCGGACATGATGATGTGGCGAGTCCTCGTGTCCCCTCTTCTCCCAGCATGTCCAGCCTGGCTCCAGCCAACCCTGGGGGCTCCCCTACAGAGGTCCGGGGACAGGGCAAACAGTGTCCTCAGCACCTGCAGCCCCCTCCCAGTTCTGGGCAGTTCCCCCATGGGGCGCTGGCCGGGCCCCAGGACTCCTCCAGATGTTCCCCAGCTGGCTGCACAAAGAGCATCCTTTCTCTTTCCACCAGAGATGTGTGAGGCCGAGCCCTACGGCTGTGCGTCCACGGAGGAGAAAGGCCCGCTGGTGGGAGATTTCGAGAAGCGGGAGGCTGGGACGATGAGGTCCGGCCAGGAGGTAAGGGATGAGGAAGAGGAGGAGGCCGCGGAGAGGATCCACAAGTCTGAAGTACAGGAACAGGCAATCCGCAAGCAGCTCCACAGCCACCTCCGCCAGGAGGACGGCGAAGAGGAGGAAGCGGGGGGGAAGAAGAGGGGGCCCATGGCGACCTGGGAGGGCCTGTGGAAGCAGCAGCTGGAGGACAGAGGTGGCCCCCAGAAGCGGGTGGCAGAGCAGGCCAGTGACGAGGAGACGACCCAGTTCGAGGCTGAGAAGGGCATGCAGGGGCCGGGCGGGGGCCACGGCCTGTGGCAGGGGGCAGAGGGCAGGGGAGGAGAGAGGCACGAGGACCTGCTGCACCACCACCATCGCCTGCCAGAGACTGAGCCCAAGCAGAAGGAAGAGGCTTCGGAGAGGGAGGTGAGTGGAGGAGGCAGTGGGGAGCGGGGTCGACCCGTCTGTGAGGTCCCTACCGCACAGCTACCAGTGAGCGTTGGGCCACAAACAGCAAGACCCACCATGGAAGGGTCACGGTGACCAGGACTAGACAGGAACACCCAAGCAGGGCCTCCACCTGACCAAGATGGTTTCCGCTCTAATTCCAGCAGTCCGGACGGCCACCATTAGTGCACAGAAGCGTCTGAACTGGCCACCATTGCTAGTCCCCAGTGACCAAACTGGCCACGCAAATGGGCTGCTGCTGTGCCTGGTTCACTGAACTACAGACGGCACTGCCGCGGGAAGCAGGGCGTCCCCACGATGGGCGGCTGTAACCGACACGGCCGTCACCTCCCAGACGGGTTACGGCATCCCGGCGGGCATCTCTGCTAGTCCTGTGTCTGCTGCTGTTGGCTGTGGCGGTCACCATAGGCCCTGCCACTGGTCACACTGGCCAACATTACTCTTCCCGGGTTATGGCAACCACTGTGGTCACTGTCGCAGCCCAGGATGGCCACTGCTGGCTGCCACTATGCGAGCTGACATGGCCCCCACTCATGAGTGACCACGGAGGAGACCCGCCTCTGGTGGGCGCTGACCACCCCACTTCTGACCCCACCAGGAGCAGGGTGCGGAGCGGCTGGAGCACGTGAAAGAGGAACTGAAGAAGGCTGCAGCGGAGCTGAGGCAGGCGCTCTGGAGGGAAGGCTGACTCCTAACCTCACGTCCTCCTTCCTGACACACCCCGTGGCTTAGGACTGTTGACCCCCGAAGCCCCCATCTCACCAGGTGCCCCACTCCACTCCCCAACATGCGGGGGGGGGGAGGACGGTGTGCCTCGGAACCAGGCCTGAGGGGCCCAGTCTGCGCTGGCTAGAGGGGCTGGCTCAGACTGACTCAGGAGACACTCCGCCACCCACAAAACCCACCCCCACCCTGAGTGAATAAAGCACAAAGAAAACCGCCAAGGCCTGCTGCCCTCCATGGGGGGGGGGGTGGGGCCCAGGAATGACCTGGAAGACTGGGGAGGCCGCAGTCAATCTAGTCTCTGGTTATCAGAACCGGGATTTTATTACATTAGAAATTCTATTAACAACTAAGTCAGATGGGGTCCTCAGGGAGAGGCTTTGAGGCTTGGGCGGGAGGTATCCGGTTCGCAGTCTGGCTGCTGTGGACCACGATGTCATCGTATTCGTCCTGGGGGCAGAGCAGGTCAAACAGAGGGGCTCAGGTGGCTGCCACCCTGCCTGCTGCCAAATTTCTCCCGCTCACCCCAAAACTGGGTCTTGTCTTGAAACCCGAGTTGCCCTGCTTGTAGTTCAACTTCCCAGCTCCTGGTCCTCCACCCGCCACTTTCAAGGCCGGCTGTGCTCTCCCACAGCCACCGCTGGGGCTCCAGCCCGGAGGCTTCCCCAGTCCCTTAGCGGCCGCAGCCACTGAGGTCTCCCTCCTCTGCCCCTTCCTCTCCCTTTACCCAAATTCCTCAGTCCCCCCATTCAACATCACCCCCTGCCCAAAGTCGCTGCCTGGGTTCTCCAAAGAAGCATCCTCACCGCTGGCTAAGGTCTTTCCCCATTGTGGCCTGTGTCCAAATTGCTGCTGCCCAAGGTCATCTTCCCACAGCCCGAGCACTCCCCACGCTGCTGCTTGCGCACTGCTGCCCGTTTATCAGTCACTACAGCCGAGGTCTCTTCTCCCCTCAGCCTGAGCTCTCCCTCTGCCATTGCCTTCACTTCTCAACCACCATAGCCCGCGTTCTTGCTGCCCCCCGCCCCCTGCACCATCCAGCTCACTTGGCACTGCCTGCCTGAGTTCTCTAAAGGCAGCAGCCCAAGCTCAGTCTCAGTGCTCTGCCTGATTCTCCTAATGAGGGCATTCCACCTGACTGTCTCCCCTGAGCCCGCAGCGGGGCCGCCCGGTCTCCTCCTCACTCACGCCCTCGTCCCTGCTGTCGCTGTCGCTACTGCTGCCGCCACCGCCGGGGCCAGGTTTGTCGTCCTCGTCCTCAGGTTCAGGGGCACCGTGCGCACGGAGGAGGCGGGCGAGGGTGGGGTTGGGCCGGAGCATGGCGCTGCCCAGCGGGGTGCGGCCACCGTACATGCGGGCAGCGGGGTCAGCACCCGCCTTCAGAAGAAGCTCCAGCACATCAGCTGCTTGGGCCTCCACTGCCAAGTGCAGGGGGCTCCGGCCGCACGTGGGCTCCTGCGGGGTGTAGCAGAGAGGGCGTAGGAAGCCCTGCCCCACCCTGGGGACAACCCCATCCTGCCACACCTTCTCCCTGGGGAGGCTCACCGGTTTGTTGAGGTCAGCTCCGGCCTCCCGGAGCAGTCGGACCATCTCTGCGTCTTTGTGGATGATGGCCACATGGAGTGGGGTGTGGCCTGGGGACAGAGCAAACAATGTCAGAAGATGAGGGTGAGGGCCTGGGGGAGGGCTTTGTGGTCTGTGGGTGGCTGAGCTTGGGGTCTGGCTCCTGAATTGCTGGGTACGTCAGAGCCGCCTGCACTGTCAGTGCCTAAGTCTCAGGAGGACTAAGAGTGGCTGGCGGCGCCAGTGCCTAGGCTGTGGGGTGTCTGGGGCCTAACAGCTCAAGAGCCCGTGGCTATGGACGGGAGGCATGGATCTTGGGGCCAGGAGCCGTGAGTCTCTGGTCTTACTTCACAAAGAACCTGGAACCCAAATCCCTGGAGCCTGAGTGGTTGAAGGGCCTGTAAGTTTGGAGGCCTGGGATAGGTCCTAAACACTGACTGGGTCCTGGTCACTCAGTCCCCTTGCGAAGGGGCCTGGTCCCAGGTGGCTGGACTCACAGATGGGAGAGCTCAGACCCAGGCACCAGGGCCCTGGATAGATAGTCTTTTGTCCCATGAGGACTGGCTGCAGAGGGCTGTCCCTGAACTTCAACGTCAATCTCTGGGAACCTGGGCTGCCAGAATTTCAGAGGGCCTGGGCCTACAGTCATCCTGGCTGGGCTAGGACCCATGGCTGAGGGTTGAGGGGTGTCCAGGGTGACTTGTGCCTTCCAGCTACGGAGCCTGGGCCCAACACCTGGATTTGGCCTCTTAGCTCTGCCCTGTGGGTTACAAGCAATCTGGACCTTCGGGTCCCATGTGGCCAGTTCTCAATAATCTGGGGCCTGAGCAGGAGTCTTTGGTCCCAATGCCTGGGTCCCTGAAGCCTCAGCATTATTTCCCAGGGGACTGGACGTTGAGTCAGGAGAGCTGAGCCCAGAGCCGGGCGCTGTCGCCTGGCCCTTCTCAGTGACTATGGACCCTCACCGTGGTAGTTTTCAGCCTCCAGCTGCAGCTTCCAGTCCTCATTCTTATCTTCTTCCTTCTCCAGGTCAGGTTTTGGGTACGAGGCAACAGGGGCGTGGTCGGTGTCAGGGGTGTGGTGCAGGCCCTGAGTGAGGTAGGTGCTGGGGGCTTCCCGGGGGCGTTGGGGGCGGGGCTGGAGCAGCACTCGGGCGCAGGCATGTGCCCCCACGCGGCAGGCCAGGTGCAGAGCTGTGTGGCCCCCACGCTCTGCCATGTGCAATCCGGAGCCCGCCATATACAACTTCTCCACTGTGGATGCCTCCCCCAGGATGGCTGCCAGGTGCAGGGCTGTCTGCAGGAGCAGAGTGCAGGGGTTAGGAGTTGCACTGAGAGTCCTGGCCCCAAGCTTTGCGCTGTCCTCCAGTGGCTCACCTGGCCCAGGTCATTCTGCAGGTCCAGGTACTCAGTGCCAGCCACATAGCCTAGGAGGAAATCCAGGAAGGGCTCATGCTGATGAATCACAGCCAAGTGCAGTGCCCTGAGAACAAGGACAGGCATCAGAAGGCAGAGGTCAAGTACTCTTACATTTATTCATTCAATACACACGGAGCACCCATTGTGCCCTAGCCATTGTGACCACAGCTCTGGAACCAGCTGTCAGGAATCTGAGAGGGTCAGGTAAGAGTTAATTCAGAAAAAAAAATTTTTTTTCAAAGATTTTATTCATTTATTTTCAGACAGACGGAAGGGAGGGAGAGAAACATCAATGTGTGGTTGCTTCTCATGGTCGCCCTACTGGGGATCTGGCCCGCAACCCAGTCATATGCCCTGACTGGGAATCAAACCAGCGACCCTTTGGTTCACAGGCCGGTGCTCAATCCACTGAGCCACACCAGCCACAGCTAATTCATATAATTTGTTTAGTCAATGATTATTAAGTAGGACTTCTACCTACCCTCACACATAGACCAGATTTCCCTCCTATCTGAATCAACCAACAAATCAGACAAAACATAGTATACAAAACAGCTTGCTTGCCTGCTTGCTTTCTTCTTTCTTTCTTTCTCGGTATGAAACAACAGTTTTCAAGATACTGGACATCATGCAGTAAATGACAGGGAGAGACAGGAAATAAACGAGGTGAACCCTTCCACTGACTACCACAGCTCACTGTTTTGAGAGTTTCCATGCCACAGTGCAGGAAGGTGCCTGGGTGAAGAGATGGAGCCGCATCTTGGGGGAGCCAGGCAGCCAGCGTCGGAGGACAGAGAATCCAAGAGGAGAGATGCACAGGGAGAGACCCCGGACGTCTGCAGAGGGGCCTCTCTCCTATTTAGGAGGATACTGATCAGGGCCTGGGTGTGAGGAAGCTGCCCCAGTGTGGGGACGTACCATCCAAAAGCACTAGAGAAACATGCCCACCACTTATCTGAGACAGGGAATGGCACCTGTCCCCACCGGCCGGACCAGGAAAAACCCGTCATTCACAGGACACTGGGTAGAATAGTCCAGGAGGTCTGACCTCAGTAGTGTGGAACAATGAGCACCAGGTGGAACTCTGTTCAGCACACCCAACAAGTCATAAAAGCAAAATCCCAAAGGATCAAACTACCCACAAGTAATTGAGCTGAAACCCAGAGCAATACTCAAGAATATGTATAGGAACACAAACTAACCAGCCTAACAACGGAAATCCCACAATGTCCGACGTCTAATCAAAGATGATCAGGTATGCAAAGAGGCAGGAATACATGATCCATAATTAGAATTCTCGATTGACTGAAGTTGACCTAGAAGCGATCCAGATGTTAGAATTAGCAAACAAGAATAGTAAAACAGTTCATTAACTATATCTCACACATTCCAAAAGTTAAGACATGGATGATAAAAGAAAGAGACTCCAGCCCTGGCCAGGTGCTCAGTGGGTTGGAGTGTCGTCCTGTACACCAAAGGTTGCAGGTTTGATGCCCGGTTGAAGCATGTAAAGAAGATAACAGATCAACGTTTCTCTCTCACATCAATGTTTCTCTCTCTCTCTCTCTTCCCCTACTCCCTTTCTCTCTAAAATGAATAAAAACACTTCCAGCCCGGCTGGTGTAACTCAGTGGATTGAGCGCGGGCTGGGAACCAAAAGGTCCTGGTTCGATTCCCAGTCGGGGCACATGCCTGGATTGCGGGCCAGGTCCCCAGTGAGGGCCATGTGAGAGGCAACCATACATTGCTCTTTCTCCCTCCCTTCTCCTCTCTCTAAAAATAAATAAAATCTTAAAAAAAAAACACAACAAAAAAAAACCACTTACAGTCAACATGGCGCATAGGCAAACACGGCTCACCTCCTCACACAACCACATCAAAATTACAACTAAAATATAGAACAACCATCACTCAGAACCATCAGAAATCAAGTTGAATGGAAGTCTGACAACTATGGAACTAAAGAAACCACATCCATCCAGACTGGTAGGAGGGGCAGAGACATGGAACAGACTAGTCCCACATCCACATGTGCTGGATAAAAATTCAGGAGGAATATCTTAGGAGCAAGGAGTCCCAGCCCCACACCAGGCCCCTCAGCCCAGAATTCCAGTGCCAAGAAGATAAGCCCCCATAATTTCTCGCTGCAAAAACCAGTGGGGACTGAGTAGGTGGAAGAAACTTCTGGAGTCCCAAGCAATTCTTGTTAAAGAAACCACACACAGATTTAATCAGACGAACTCCTTCTGAGCTCCAGCACTGGAGTAGCAGCTTGAAAGGCAGCAGTGGCATATAGGGAGAAAGTGAAGAGTCTGGCATCAAGACGAAAGCTGGGGGAGATCCTTCTCCCAGACAGAAAGGTAGACATTGGTCATTATCCCTTTTCTTTTTTTTTTTTTTAATTTTTATTTATTTTTAGAGAGAGGGGAAGGGAGGGAGACAGAGAGGGAGAGAAACAGCAATGTATGGTTGCCTCTCACATGGCCCTCACGGGGACCTGGCCTGCAACCCAGGCATGTGCCCTGACTGGGAATCGAACCAGGACCCTTTGGTTCCCAGCCCGCGCTCTATCCACTGAGCTACACCAGCCAGGGCCCATTATCCCTTTTCTGAGCCCTCCCCCCACAAAGCCAGACAGCTGGCAGGCAGATGCCATATCTGAGACTCTATCGACCTGGCTAACACTGTCTGCTCCGCCCTGGAGGTCCCCAGAGACTCTGTCCCACCCAACTTACAGGCCACCCCCGCCCCACGGTGCTTTTCTGTATGAATGGCTGGTCTTGGATCAAGCTTCACAACTTCCTAAATCCTTTCAAACAAGCAACAGCCAACCTCAGTGAGTCCTTAGCCCCCCATACTTCTTACTAAGGGGCCCCAGGCCCAGCACTAGCAGCAACCAGCCAAGATTCACAGCTTGGCTTCGCCTGGGAATCTCCAAGCCCAGCCCAAGTAGCAGTCATATCAGATTGCTTTATAGCTCAGGCAGAGTGACCCCAGGCAAAACATAGTGGGGGCTGACCTTCACCTGCACCACCCGGGAACCCCCAGGGCCTGCGCACCCAGTAAACAACTACAGACCACGTCAGAGCACCACCGCCCTGCCCTGCACGGCTGATCCTCCACGGAGAGCGGAGGCTTCTGCTCAGTGGTCACAGCCAACCCTTGCAGCTGATGGGCCTGGATAAATCCCTCTCATTGACCTGCCAACAGTAATCAAGGTTCAACTACAGGAGGAGGGTGTACTCAGCCCACACAAATGGCGCGCCTGGAGTACCCGGCTTGGGTGATGGAGAGGCTGTGCCACTGGGATCCTACAGGACACCTACTGCATTAGGCCACTCTACCAAGACAGGGAGTCATAGCAGCTCTACCTAATACGTGGAAACAAACACAGGGAGGCTGCCAAAATGAGGAGAGAGAGAAATGTGGAAGAACAAATGAAAACAGATCAAAACTCCAGAAAAAGAACTAAACAAAATGGAGATAAGCAATCTATCAGATGCAGAGCTCAAAACACTGTTTACAAGGATGCTCAAGGAATTTAGTTAGGACCTCAACAGCATAAAAATGATTGTCAGAAATGAAGGACACGCTAATTGAAATAAAGAAACAACTTACAGGGAATCAACAGTACAGTGAATGAAGCCCAGAATCAAATCAATGATTTGGAACATACAGAAGAAAAAACAAGCAAACAGAACAAGAAGAAAAAAGAACCCCCCAAAATGAGAACAGTGTAAGCAGCCTCTGGGACAGCTTCAAGAGGTCCAACATTCACATCATAGGGGTGCCAGAAGGAGAAGGGAAAGAACAAGAAATTAGTCATGTATTTGAAAAAGTAATGAAAGAAAACTTCCCTAAGTTGGTAAAGGAAATACACATGCCCAGGAAGCACACAAAGTCCCAAACAAGATGGATACAAAGAGGCCCACACCAAGACACAGCATAATTAAAACATCAAAAGTCAAAGACAAAGAGAGAATCTTAAAATCAGCAAGAGAAAAGGAGACAGTTACTACAAAGGAGTTCCCATAAGACTATCAGCTGATTTCTCAAAAGAGACCTTACAGGCAAGAAGGGGCTGGAGAGAAGTATTCCAGGTCTTGAAAGGCAAGGACCTACATCCAAGAATACTCTATCCAGCAAAGTTTTCATTTAGAATGGAAGGGCAGATAAAGTGCTTCTCAGATAAGACCAAGTTCAAGAAGTTCATCACCACCCAGCCTTTATTATATGAAATGTTAAAGGGATTTATATAAGGTATGGAGGAATATCAACAGGGGAGTGGTTGGGGAAGAGGGTGGGAATGGGGCACAGAACAAGTAGCATAAATGGTAGGTAGAAAACAGACAGGGGGAGGTTAAGAATAGTATCGGAAGTGCAGAAGCAGAAGGACTTATGTGTATGACCTATGGACAAAACTAAAGGGTGGGGAAAGGGGGGGTAAGGGGGTGGGGGGCAAGAAGAGGGGGAAGAGGGACAACTGTAATAGCATAATCAATAAAATATAGTAAAAAAAAATGAGAGAATCTTAGAAGCAGCAAGAGAAAAGAGGGCAGTTACCTACAAAGGAATTCCCATAAGATTGTCAGCTGATTTCTCAAAAGAAACCTTTCAGGCAAGAAGGGGCTAGAAAGAAGTATTCCAAGTCATGAAAGGCAAGTACCTACATCCAAGAATACTCTATCCAGCTAAACTTTCATTTAGAATGGAAGGGCGGTTAAAGTGCTTCTCAGATAAGATCAAGTTCAAGGAGTTCATCATCACCCAGCCTTTATTATATGAAATGTTAAAGGGATTTATCTATGACATGGAGGGATATCAACAGGGGAGTGGGAGGGGGAGAGAGGAGGAAAAAGTACAGAGAATAAGTAGCATAAATGGTAGGTAGAAAACAGACAGGGGGAGGTTAAGAATACGATAGGAAATGTAGAAGCCAAAGAACTTATGTGTATGACCTATGGACAAAAACTAAAGGGTGGGAAATGGGGGGCATGCAGGGTAGAAGGGAATAAAGGGGGGGAAATGGGACAACTGTAATAGCATAATCAATAAAATATATTTTTTAAAAAATAAAAATAAAAAAAATTTTTAAAAAAAGAGACCGCAGGCTAGAAGGGGCTGGAAGAAATATTCAAAGTCATGAAGAGCAGGGAGCTACAGCCAGGACTGCTCTACCCAGCAAGGATATCATTTACAATCAAAAGACCGATACAGAGCTTCCCAGACTAGAAAACACTAAAGGAGTTCATCATCACCAAACCATTATTATATGAAATGTTAAAAGGACTTATTTAAGAAAAAGATCAAAACTACGAACAATAAACAACAAATATACACCTATCAACAATTGAATCTAAAAAATTCAGCAAACAAGAAGAACAGAGAGAATGATTGATACAGCAAAAATAGCTTTCAAAAATGAATACAAAATACAGGTGTTTTCAGATACACAGAAGCTGAAGGAACGCGTCACCAGCAGACCCGCACCACAAGAAATGTCAGAGGGAACTGCAAGGGCAAGGAAAATGGCATCAAATGGAATATGGATCTATACAAGGGCTAAGGAACACTGAAAACAGTAATGCTGGGGATCGACAGATATGGTTTTTTATTATGTAAGCCTCTTTCTGAGATAATTTTTTAATATAATTGACTGTTTAAGCAAACATAATAACAATGTATGGCGGGGTTCATAACACCCGTGGAAGTAAAATGCATGACCACAACAGCATAAAGGCCAGGAGGGGCAGAATGGAAATCCACTGTCTAAGGTTCTTTTACTCCATGGGAACTGACATCCTATCACTCAAAGGTCAAATTTGTACACTACCGGCTCTCAAGCAGGAATCCACAAACATTTTCTGTAAAGGGCCTGACAAATATATTAGGTTTGGGGGGCCACGTGGTCTCTTTTACCCACTCTACTCTGCTGTGGGGAAGCCAAAGCAGCCGCTGGCAATACGGAAAGAGATGAGTGGGCTGTATTCCAGCAGAACTTGATTTATAGAGCCTGAAACTGGAATTTCGTAGGATTTTCACTGGTAACAAAATATCGTTCTTTTTATTTTTTTTCATCTATTTAAAAACGTAAAACCCATTCTTAGCTCACTGCCACACAAAAGCAGCTGGCTGGCTAGGTTCTTCCTGGAGGCCACAGCCTGCCAGCCCTGTCTTTCAGAGCAACCACTAAAATAACAAAACAAAGAGTTAAAGCTGCCTGGCTGGTGTAGCTCAGCGGATTGAGCGCAGGCTGCGAACCAAAGGGTCACCAGTTTGATTCCCAGTCAGGGCACATGCCTGGGCTGCAGGCCCGGTCCCCCCAGTGGGGGCCACGTGAGAGACAACCACACACTGATATTTCTCTTCCTCTCCCCTCTCTCCTTCCCTTCCCCTCTCTCTAAAAATAAACTTAAAAAAAAAAAGAGTTAAAGCTAATAAGCCAACAAAGATACAATGGAACAAAATGTACTAGTTCCAAAAGAAGGAAGATAAAGAGGAGCCGAGAAACAAAGAAGAGATAAGTATAAAACTAATGCGATATAATAAACATAACCACATCAATAAATGTAAATGGTCCAAACACTCTAATTACAAAGCAGATGTTGTCACATTGACTAAAAAAGCAAAACCCAAATGCTGCCTATAAAAAAACTCTTTAAATATAAATATTGAAAAATAGGCGAAAAATAAAAGGGTGGAAAACGGTGTATCGTGCTCACACTAGTCAGCCCAAAGAAAGCAGGACTTGAGTATTTTAACATCAAAGTAGATCTCAGAGCAAGGAATATTACCAGGGATAAAGAAGGGTCTTTCATAATGAGAAAGAGGTCAATGAAGCAGGAGATATAATTCTAAACATTTGCACCCCTAATATCAGAGTGTCCAATTACACGAAGCAAAACCTGACAGAACTACAAGAAGAAATAGACAAATCCACAATTCTTATTGGAGATTTCAATACGTCTCTCAATAATTGATAGAACAATAGACAGAAATCATCAGCAAGGACATAGTGGAACGGAACACTATACTGGAAAACAGCAGAATACATATTCTTTTCAAGTGCACACAATATTCTGGACCATACAACAAGTCTTAATAAGTTTAAAAGGATTCTAGTCGTACAAAGTATGTTCTCAGTCCACAATGGAATTAAATTAATAAATCGATAAACGAAAGGTATCTGGAAAGCCTTCCAAATGTCTGGAGACTAAATAGCGTACTTCTAAATAATCCATCAACTAAAGAAGATATCAAAAGAGAAATGATAAAGTATAGTGAATTGAATAAAAGTCAAAACACAATATATCAGAAATTGTGAGATACCACTACAGCTGTGCTTGAGGAAATTTATAGCACCCAACACCTGTAACAGAGAAGAAAGGTCTCAAATGACCTCAGCTTCCACCTCGAATACCAGAAAAATAAAAATAAATTAAACCCAAAGTAAGCAGAAGAAAGGAAATAATGAAAGTCAGAACACAAATCAATAAAATAGCCAAAAAAGAGAGAGAAAATTAACGAAACCAACTGGGTTCTCTGAGATCGATGTTTATTGAGCGCCACCTATGGGCCAGGCACTGTTCAGTCGCTGAGGATACAGCAGAAAACAACACACAAAAACCCCAGGTGCAGTCCCTCACTGGGGCCTTTCCAAGGTTGCTCTCTTTACCCTCTTACCCAGAATGCTCTCCCCAAACAATCTACTTGTCTTATTTTCCTTCTTGATTTTTCTCCAAAGAAGTTACTACCCTCCTGCACACCATTTTTCTGTCTTTTTTATTTTTGTCATTTTTCTGTCTTTCTTTTCTTTTCTGTCTTATTTTGTGTCTTTCTTTCCTCCTCTCTTTTTTCCTTCCTTTCTTTTTTTCAATCCCTTCCTCCCTTCCTGTCTTTCTGCCTATCTACCCTCCTCCCTCGAACGTATACTCCAACAAGCATAAGTTTTTTCTGTTTTCTTCACTGCCTTATCACCTGCCCCTAAAACAGCGGCTAAAACGTGGTAGTGTCTGATAAACATTTGCTTGCTTAACAGATGAATCCGTGCTATCATGGAGCTTACAAATTTTCTCTTTGAATGTGAGATGTGAAGATCAGTGCTCAGAAGATGGGACCTCAGAGTCAAAGTCCAAGTGTCCATTTCGGAAATCAAGGTCTAATGCTCATAAATCAGGAGGGAAAGATCAAAGACCATAAACATTTTTGGAGGTCAGAGGTCAGGAGGTGCCTGCAGGAGCTGCAGTTCTAATAAAGGTCTTAGGACTGGGATCAGGAAGTTCCAATCGAGTTTTAAGATCAATGGAAAAGCATATGGAGCTCTGAGAACAAGAAAGGAGATCAGAAGTTATTGGATGAGGATCAAAGTCGGGTAGGAAATTGGTTTTATTAAAAGCTGGGAGCCCTGGCTGGTGTGGCTCAGTGAATTGAGCGCCGACCTGCGAACCAAAGGGTCACCGGTTTGATTCCCAGCCTAGGGCACATGCCTGGGTTGCTGGCCAGGTCTCCAGTACGGGGCGCAAGATAAGCAACCACACATTGATCTCTCTCTCCCCTTTCTCCCTCCCTTCCCCTCTCTCTAAAAAAGAAATAAATAAAATCTTAAAATGGCAGGAAGTCAAGCATCAGAAGTCAGATTAAGGAGTGACAGGTTGGGAAGCCGGGATCAGAGACTAGCCAGAAATCAGATGTAGTATTCTAGGGCCCAGTTTGGCAGCCTAAATTTCACTCACGTGTCCCCATCCTCAGTGACGTAGCTGAAGACGAGGTGAGCCCACGACATCCCGGGATCCAGCTCCGAGCCCAGTCCCGGTCCTCCGGGAGCCGCTGCATCTGGACCCAGAGAGCCCAGGCCACTGTCGCACCATTCGTCGGCATCCACAGCTTTCCCCAAGCAAGCGACCCCGGCCATGGCCCCCGAAGCCTCAGGGGGCCCTGCGCGGCCGCCGGCCTTTCGCTGGGCTATACCTGAAGCTCCGGAGCTTCCGCCCTGCGGGAAATTCCCCAACACGGCCCCCTAATCCATCCAATCAGACTAGCCTAAATATCTCACGCTCCGCCCCCCTAGCACACCATGACCAATCAGAGTATTCATAGGGACTACAGCTCTCCACCCGTTCCCACATTTTCCGGACGCCCTTTCTCAGCATGGCTACCGCCGCGGGGCACTTTGGGACTCGTAGTCCGGACCTCGCCTGTGTTTCTTCACCTAGGAAGGGCGTGCGCCGCGGGTCAAGCGAAAGCTTGTATGCAGCCGCGCTGGCTGCTGGGAGTAGTAGTTTTCTGCACTATCTCGGCCCCATCTCTGCCCCTTCTGTTTCCGGTACTGTCACGGGACAGAGCAGTCGGTGACAGCCCCAAGGGCTCCCGCCCCGCGCCCATGGCCGAACCGGACGGTGAGTTGGGGTCCTCGGTGGGAAAGTCGGGCCGCGCCTCGCCGGGGCCTGGCTGAGGGCTGCAGGCCCCAGGGCCCGAGGGTGGGTGTGGTGGGGCAGGAAATAGGGCTGCATGTAGGTGGAGTGGGGTTCGGGGGGCTGTTGCTAAGTGATCCATATTGTCAGGCTAGTGGGTTTCTGGGTCGCGAGGTTTTAAGGGGCCGTTTGACATGTCTCCCAAGTTACTAACGATCGCGTGTTTCTCTAGCCTTGGTTGCCAAGGACCCTCGTTGCTAAGGGCTTAAGTTGCTGCGGCCCCGGTTGCTAAGGGTACCTGGTTGTTTGGGGGAACTGTAGGATGCTAGAGCACCCCTGGTGTCCATCCCTATCTCTTCCCTGTAGTTCCTGTGCCTCCTAAACACACCACCCCCATCTCACCTCGTCCCCCACACCCACTTTCCGTTCCAATATCTCTTACCTTCTTTCTTCCTTTCTAATCTTACCACTGCTTGCAAACAGAGCCCTCCCCGCACATACACTCACACATTATATGTGGTCCTTTCTCCTTCTAAGGCTTCCTCCATGCCCTGTATCCTTTACTTTCTCCTCCCTCTCCTAAACCTTCATCTCCACCCCTTTGTCCCTCACTAACCACCTCCCCTCCCAGCACCCACCACTCTGCTTTTCCCCAGCCCTTGCCTCTACTCCATTTTTACCACCACCCTGTACCCCAGTATAACTAGGTTGGTGGGCTCTCTTGCCTCCATCCCCCTGCTTTGAAGCCCTTGATAACCCCTTAACCATTCCGCCACTATAACCACATCTGCTCCCCCTCCTCCCCCAGCATCTGACCCTCTGGAGACCCAGGCAGGGAAGGTGCAGGAGGCTCAGGTGAGATGGGGGAAGGGTGGAGGGAAGGAGAGAGATGAACTTGTTCCTACACCCCACTCCCCTGGGGGGAGGTGACAATAGGGAGAGTTACCCCAGGGCCCTCAGCACACAGCCCCACCCCCTCACCCCATCTCCACCTTCAGCCTCCTGGGGAGTGGTGGATTCTGAGGACTGAGAATCAGAGAAGGGTGGGCAGCCTCAAGCTGAGGCCTGCCGTCCTGAGCTTTCCTCTCTCCTTGCCCGCCCCATCCCCACCCCACCCCGCCTCAGTCCCTCCTGAACTTCATTTATGCTGGGACAGGCATCCAGCTCGGTCTCTGAACTCACGGATCTCATGGACAAGTGACTAGAAAATGACCTTACATGAAAATGATTGTGAAAGTAGTTCAAGGCACTGTGGGAGCCCAGAAGAAACTTTGTGGGATCACAGAGATTCCAGCCAGTCCCTTTCCTAGAGGAATTCACAGGCTAGTCTAGGAGTCAGATTGAGGTAGACACGTTTGTAGTACGTGAAGAGTGACTTAGAATTTTCTCAGGCAAGGTGAGAAGTGGTATTTCACACAGAAGGTACAGCTAGTGCAAAGGCCTAGGAGCATGGAAGCATGTGGTGGGTTTAGTAGGCGGTGACAGGGGTGGCCAACTAATTGTATGCATGGCTGGCATTTATTGAATACTTACCTTAGCCAGGTACTCTGCTTAGTGCTTTATGGGCATCATCTCATTTCATATTCCCAGCATTCCTGCGGGGGTCAAGGCCTATTGTGGCCATTTTACAGATGAGGAACCTGAGGCAGAGTTGTTAAGTATCCTGTCCTCTGTCACTCAGAATACCAGAGCAGGGTTTGCAACCCCCACACACAGCACAGTGCCTTTCAGATGCTTCAGGGAGAGGTAGACAGGCTGCTTCAGGGAGGCCTGAAGGCCCTGTGAGCATCTCCAGCTCCTGCTTAGGCCAAGTTGCTCCCACGTGCTGGGCAGGGCCCTCGAGTCCTTCCACAGATCCTCACTGCAGCCTGGAGGCATGCTGCCCACCCCCCGCAGTGAAGTCACTGTTCAAATGTAGGCGATGCAGAAGCTGTGAGTAAAGCACCTCCCAGGTGCACAGCAGAGGGTAGAAGAGCTTCTTGTCAGGCCAAGGCTTCTCCCTCGCCTGGCTCCCAAAACAGGGCCACCGTCAGAGAAAAAGGTTTAATGTTATAAAGGATCCTCAGTCCCAAAGAGAGATTCGAAGGCGTAAATTGCAGCATTGTCCGTAATGGGGCAAAACTGGAAACAGCCCAAGTGGCTGTCAGTAGATGGTTAAATGAACTATGAGGCCTCCTTACAATGAATGCAACACAGTGTAGCTGGTTAAAAGAATGAGGTGGGTCTATAGTATCTTGTTCTGCAGAAGATGCAAGGTGCAGCATTGTGTTATGGTATAACCCTTTTCTGGGAAAATAATTTTTATATTCAGAGAAAGAAATCTGGAGAAATGACCATTGAGCCGTTAATAGCAGTTATCTTGTGGGGGAGGGAGTGAAATTACAAGGCAGGTGCCCCAAGTTATACCTTATCTAAAAGTCAGACTTTTTGCAAAGCTTGTATGATCTAAAATGCAATAAAAATGTAAATTTGTTTGGAAGAGAGGTTCCTATTCAAAAAGACTTGGAACCAGATAGTGAGCAATGGGGGGAGGGGGTTTTAAGCAGGAGAGTGAGTTGGTAAGAATTGTTTTTACTAGAGCCATTGTGGGACCCAGCCCTGGTCTAACACACAGGTATTCATTCATTCAGTGCTGGATAGTTCTGGAGTGCTGCCGGGTGCCAGACCCTATTCTTGGTGCTGGACATCCTGTGGTGAACACAAAACCCCGCCTCCTGGAGCTGGCATCACGGTGAACCTGTAGATGCTCGTGCTGAGATGATTAGACTGCAGACACCAAAGAGAAGAGACTGTGAGGTGGAGGGGACAGGCCCTCACACAGAGGGTAGCGGGGTCAATCAGAGGTGGAGACCGAGGCTGGGAGCCTAGGTAGGAGGCTGGGACAGGATGTCCAAGGGGAGAGGACAGGCTGGACCAGGTGGAACACTGAGGAGGGGACACAGTATAGCCGGAGGTCAGGGGAGGGCAGCTGGAGGTGTCTGGCAGACTGCGAGTTGGAGCCTCACTGAGAGGGTGTCCTGGGGGAGGAGCAGGTCTGAGGGAGACGCTCAGGCCAGTTGGGCACACAGTGGGAGTGAGGGCCTGGGGTCCCTTAGAGGGAGGCATCCAGGAGGCCACGAGAGCCTTGGGTCAGAGAGGCGGCATCATCAGTGACTGGGCTGAGGCCATTGGCTTGGAAGAGGCAGCTACCCCAGGGAAGGTGGAGAGGGAAAGCAGGGAGGGCCCAGGACAGAGTCCCAAGACCTGCGATTTGGGGGCCTGGCCAAGAGGAGGAGTCAGTAACAAGAGACGGAGAGGTTGGAGAGGTGGTATCGGAAGCTTCCGGCAGACAGACTGCTGGCCACAGGGTGAAGGCTGAAGTGTTTTCACTGGCATTATCCCGTCATTACGGAGTGGCTTTGGTGAGGAGGGCACAGACTGCAGGGGGCAATGGGGATGCAAGGCGAGGAGGTGGCCTTGGCAGATGAAATAACAAAAGCTGGTGCTTCCTGCACAGTGACCCTGCTGGGTGCTGGGTAACCTCACTTAGGTTAACTCATTTCACCTCACAATAGCCCCATAGTGGGGGGCCCTTGAGCTCCATCTCCGAGACGAGGGGCTCTGAGACTCAGAGGAACAGAGTCACTTACATGAGATTATTTCCTTGGGAGTGGCAGGCCAGGTCCCAGCACAGGCGCCCTGTCCCGGAGCCCCCACACTGGCCCCAGAGCTATCCCCCCACTGCCTCTCACTTCCTTGGGCCCACCTCCCAGCCAGAGCCTTTTCCCAAACCGGGGTGTCACCCACGCCCCACCCCCTAACCCTGCTTCTTGGGCCTGGCCACCCCACTCCCACCCCTTCCAGGACTCAGACTCGGACACTGAGGAAGGAGCAGCTGGTGGAGAAGCAGAGAGTGAGTATCTTCCTCAGAAGCCTGGTTCTGTGGGGGGAGGGGGACGGGCAGCGTAGGGGAGGGGTCTGGGTGAAACCCCTCGCCTCCATCAGGGGTGACATTCAGGTGTGTAATAACCGGTACAGTGCCAGCTCCAGGAGGCCGCTGGCTGGGTCAGGCATGGAGGCTGAGCTGTGGGAAGGGAGGAGATCCCTGGGCTGGGGCAGGGCCGCTCCGAGCCTCTGTGCACCCGGGCTGAATGCCACTGCTGTCTCTCTTCGACCAGTGGACTTCCTGCGGAATCTCTTCTCCCAGACGCTGGGCCTGGGCACCCAGAAGGAGCGTCTGCTGGACAGCCTGACCCTGGAAGGCGTGGCACGCTACATGCTGAGTGAGCGCTGTAAGTCCTCCCCTCCCTGCCCGCGCCATTCCCCGCTCCTGCCTGAGTGACTTCTCAGCACCAGCCGCCTGAACCATTCCTCCCTTCTGTCTGCCAGTAACAAGAAACCCGATTCAAACTGGTTTATACCCAAAAAAGGAGTCTGTTGACCCCTTAACTAAAATCCAGCTTGAAGCCTGGGGCCAGGGGCTTCCATGTTGTCAAAAGTGTTAACCATCTCTGGTGCTGCTCTCCTGTGTGTTGGGGTAAAGGTAGCTCCTGGCAGCTCCAAGTGCAATTCCACCGGCCTTGCAGCTCTGGCTGAAGAGAGCATCTTTCTCCCAGTGGTTCAAGCAAAAAAGCAGAAATTGGTTCAGTTGGCCCAGGCTGGGTTATGTTCTCGCCCCAAACCAATCACTATTGTCTCTGATTGGCCAGACCTGGGTTACATCTGCCTGGCTGAACTAATGACTGTGGGCTGATTGGCCAGTCCTATTTGATGGAATGATAATAGCATTTACCTCATAAAGTTACTAGGGGTTAAAACAACAAATATGTAAATGCCTGGGACAGGACCTGGAGCTTAGCAAGAGCTGTGTAAATGTTCCCTATGATTGTTAATTATTACAGGACGCTTCTTTCAGGTGGAGTGTGCAGGTGCCTCTTTACTGGGTCACCATGTAGTTTATATTTCTGGCTGTGAGTCGAGGTCACCAGAGCTTGAGACACCAAGCCCTTGGCAGTCCTCGACTGCGACAATCAACCCTTTGCGGGTCCTGAACAGCCCTTTGTTGAGGACATCGTCTCCAGTTTCCCTGTCCTCCAGCTGCTGCCGCTCCCTCCGCAGGCCGCCAGGCCCACCGCCTGAGCCTCCCTCTCCTGGGCAGGCCGGGCATTGTCCGCAGCCAGCTTCTGGCTTGGGCGGGCCCCAGAGGATGTGGGCAGTGGTCACAAAGCTTTTGTTCCTTCCGTCCTCCTGCCCCTGGATTTCAGGATAATTGACTCATGAGAGGGCCTATGAAGGGACAATAATAAATAACAACAGTTAATCGAGCCCTCACCATTTGCCAAGCACTGGGCCAAGCACTTGACAGACCTCCTCCACACTGTGTCTGTGAGGTCATTACAGAGGAGGAAACTGAGGCACGGAGAGGCTGTGAATTGGTGCGGGGTCACACAGTCGGTTAGAAGCAACCCCAGGCCCCCTCCCCCGGAGCCCCCCACTGGGTCCAGCCTGGCCCCGTCTGCTGGCATCCCTGAGATGGAAGCTGAGGGCGGAGGCTGTGGCAGGCCTCAGCCTTTGTCACCCCTGCTGTCCTCCTTCAGTCAGGACACCCCAGAAGCGCCTGTCAATCAGCTGACGAGCAGATGCCAGGGCACTGCACCGCAGGGCCATCTGCCAGCCGGCAGCTGAAGAGGCAGCCGGGCTGTAGGGAAACAATTCAAGCCCTGACAGGCCTTCCCATCCTCTTTTCTGAAAGCTGATAAAAATGGGGGAATAAACTGCTTATAGGTACACAAATTATGAGTCTCAAGAAGTTTAGTACAACTGACTCAAAGAACAGTGAACACACACATGGCTGACTCTTGAACAACACGGTTTGAACTGCATGGGCCCACTTATAGGCAGGTTTTTTCTTTTTAAGATTATTATTTATTTTTTAGAGAGGGGGAGGGAGGGAGAAAGAGAGAGAGAGAAACATCAATGTGTGGTTGCCACTCACGTGGCCCCCACTGGGACCTGGCCCACAACCCAGGCATGTGCCCTGACTGGGAATCGAACCTGCGACCCTATGGTTCCCAGCCTGCGCTCAATCCACTGAGCTATGCCAGCCAGGGCAGGTTTTTTCAAAAAAAAATGCTGTGAATGTATTTTCTCTTCCTTATGATTTTCTTAATAATTTTATTTTCTCTAGCTTACTTCATTGAAAGAATGCAGTATGTTATACCTATAGCATACAGTTATGTATTAATTACTCTTTACATTACAGGTAAAGATCCCATCAGCAGTAGGGTATTCGTAGTTAAGTTTTGGAGCAGTCCAAAGTTGTACACGGATTTTCAGCCATCGGGGTGGGGGCGTCGTCGTCTCTAGGAAACCCTCACATCGTTCAAGGGTCACCCGTGTAGCGTTTGCTCAGTGCCGGGCACAGATCGAAGCTTTACATGAATAAATTCATTCTCTCAACAGCTATGCAAGGTCAGTATGCTCATGTAGTTAATAGAGCAGGCAGCTGAAGTCAGGCCGCTGATTGAACTGAGACACCCTGCTCGTGAGCAGGAGAGCCGGGATTTGAAGCCCCCACCCGCTGTCCTGTTCACTAAGTCTGGGCTGAGGGTGGCAAATCTTTGGTCTTCACCTGAAAATTGCCAGATTTCGGGTGGCTGATGTGTGTTTGACTGCGGAGGAAAGGAATGTGTATAATGTGCTAGAAATAGATTGTGTCCAAAAGATGAAGCGCTGCTGGAGAATTTTGCAATAACCTGTAGCTCTTCTGGAGGAAGCTCCAACCCCAGCCTCCTCATTAAGATCTCGTGTTTTTCTCTAGCTCTGGTTAGGGACAGAAATTTCTCTCCAAGTTAGGGGCCTTTTCTTGAAGAAGTTGGTATAATTTCAAACAGTAGATTCTTTGTCCTCAATCCTGGCTCTTTCAACTGTGTGACTGCTTCCCCTCTCTGAGCCTTGGTTTCCTCCTCCGTAAAATGGGGATGTTAACACCACCTGCCTGACAGTGGTTGAGAGGACCATTCCCGCATCGGAAATTGTGCCCCAGCGCCTGGCACTGGGCTGTGATGGGTGGTGCTATTTAGGGGCTGAGCAAACCAGGTCACATGATGCATACACTGTCTTTCAGGTCGCAGGGTCATCTGTTTGGTGGGAGCTGGAATCTCCACATGTAAGTGCCCCTCCCCCAGTAGCCACCCCTGGCTGGGAGGGGCCCTTCCAGGAGCTGGGTGGAGCCATGTCTGGGACCTCATGTGGGAGGGTCGCTGTGGAATAGATGGGGCCCGAGTCCCTGACGGATTGCTCCCTGCCCCTCCTCCCCCAGCCGCGGGCATCCCCGACTTCCGCTCCCCATCCACTGGCCTCTATGCCAACCTGCAGAAGTACCATCTTCCCTACCCGGAGGCCATCTTTGAGATTGGCTACTTCAAGGTAAGTGCAGGAAGGTCTGCAATGATGGGGTCGGAGGAATGGGGTCCTCTGCTCTCCTCTCACCAAGGGCATCTGGGTGCCCACCTGCCCTTCGCTGTCTCTCCCACAGAAACATCCAGAGCCCTTCTTTGCTCTCACCAAGGAGCTGTATCCTGGGCAATTCAAGGTGAGCTCTTTTTTCAGCCGAGGGCAACAGAAACGAGTGGCAGACACCAAGCATGGGAAAGACCACTCGGACAAGTGTCATGTGGTCAGGAAGCACACGGGCTCTGGGCCCAGACTGCCTGGTCTGACTCCCAGTCCCCTCTTTCCTGCTCTTTTGGTCCTAGCCTCAGCTTCCCCATCTATAAAATGAAGCTGATGATAATGTCTGAAGAGGGTTGCTGTGAGACTTAAGTCAGTTAACAGTGCGTGGAAAAGCCCGGGCTGCCAGGTTGCTTTTGTACAAATCCCAACTCCACAGCTTGGCAGCTGTGAGACTGTGGCAAGCCAGCAGCCTCCCTGTGCTTCAGTCTCCTCACCTGTGAAAGGGGGATAATGTTGGGCTCCGCCTCACAAGGGCGGAGTGGTGATTCCCCGAAGTAAAACAGGCTCTTCCGTGTCCCTGCCAGCCGACCCTGTGTCACTACTTCATCCGCCTGCTGAAGGAGAAAGGGCTGCTCCTGCGCTGCTACACTCAGGTAGGCCGGGCGGCTGTCCGGGAAGAAGAGGGTGGGCTGCAGGCCCCCTGGCACCTCAGGGCCAAGAGCTCAGGCCGCTGCTGCTCTGTCACGTGAGCTGCAGTGAGTCATTTCCCCTCGGCCTCCGTTTGCCCTTCCATAAAGCAGAGGCCGGAATAGCTTCACGCTCTCAGGTCTGTGGTGACATGACAGGGAAGTCCTCTCAGGGCCGTCCCCGGGCACTGAGAAAGGACCTCGTGTCTCAGGGGGTGGTCATCATGTACACCGTAGATTTCATGTATGTTCGGGTTTTCCAACAGATGACACCAGAGTGACTCAATCTAACCAAATCCACGTACTGTGACAGCACCCTACTTGGTGACGCAGCATCTTAAGAAAGGGACATCTTTCTGTAATTTGCATAAAGGTCCCGAGCCAAATGCCTCACCCTGGGGTAGGCAGGCGACGGCAGCTCACCTTTTTGGCTCCTGGGCTGGTCAGCAAGAATTCTGGGATCTCGCACCCCTAACAGTAAAACATGTCTGTGCCAGTACCTTTGTTTTATGATTATGAACTGAAATTCTCTCATGCATGCTATAAATTACACCTCAGAACCCAAAATTATAAAATAGAGAGCACATGAATGTAAAGAGGTATTCTCTTCGTTTTTAAAAGATTTTATTTTTATTTATTTTCAGGGAGAGGGCAAGGGAGGGAGAGGAACGTCAGTCAGTTGCTGTGACTGGGAATCAAACCGATGACCTTATAACAGTTCGCAGGCTGGCACTCAGTCCACTGAGCCTCACTGGCCAGGAAACACACACTGTAATTTTTCCTTCCTCACCCGGCCCTTTGCAGCCTGCAACCTCAGAAGCCGCCACCAGGGGGAAGATGAATTCTTTGTAGGTCCAGATTTGGCACACGGGGGCAGGTGCTCTTGCCTAGAGCTGGTGCTGTGATGGGAGGGGCACGGTCACCTTCTAGGAGGAGCCCAGGCTCAGATAAACCTGACCTTTCTTCCCAGCGGGTCTGCTGTGTCCATGGGTGGTGGCTCAGACCTGACACAAACAGCTCACCTGAAGCCAAGTGCCCTCCATGCAGGACTTCATGGGCTCCTCACTTTGGCCCTGCCGGCACCCCTGATTGTCGACTTCTGGCACCAATGTTTAGTGATTGTCAGCCCGGTGCCAGGCCCCGCAGGCAGCAAACAGAGCAGACACCCCTGCCCTCCTGAAGCTGACCCTCTAATGTGGGACGAGATGGTGGACATGTTGAATAATTAGCTTATCTAGGGTGGCAGATGGTGAGAGTTCTGTGTGGCAGGATTAAGCAGGAAAGGGGAATCCAAAGCTCTGTGTGTGTGGTGGGGGGGTGGAGTGTTGTCATCAACCAGGTATCAGGAAGGCATCACTGAGAAGGGGACCTTTGGACAAAGACCTGGAGGAGGGGAGGAGGGAACCAGGGGATTATCTTGCAGGAGTGCGTTCCAGGCACAGGGAACAGCTGGTGGAAATGTCCTGAGGGAGACTGTATTTGGCATGTTCAAGAAGCTGGATCAAGTACGCGTGAGGACAGTGGCAGGAGAGAATGGAGAAGACGAGGTCGGGAGGTGACGGGGGTAGACCACGTGGAGCCTTGGGGGCCCATGGCTTTGTCCTTTGCCATGTGTGAGACGGTCCCACAGGAGGGCTCGGAGCAGGGCAAGGACGAGACCAGGAGTCCCGCTGGCTGCCTGTAGGGGCTAGACTGCAGGCACAGCGGGGAGGGGTTGCAGGGCCCAGGGAGGAGGCTGCTGTGATGGTCCACTCAGGAGAGGATGGAGGCCGGGCCAGGATGGGGACCATCGAGGGAGAAGGGTGACTTACGAACCCGTTTTGAAAGGGGAACCAACAGGACTTGCTGACGAATTAGATCTGAAATGATTCATGAGAGAGAGGAGTCAGGACAACTGGACAGCTCTTAGCCTGAGCACCTGCCAATTTTTACTGGGATGGGATGGTGGGAGGTTGGAGGGGCGGGGGCAGAGGAGGAGTTTGCTTTAAGGCCTATGGAAGTTGAGATGTCCACGTGGAGATGTGGACAGATGGTTGGACACCGGAGTCTAGACTTGCACCTCAGGGGCAGCATACAGACAATGTTTAAACTCAGCAGACAGGCTGAAATCACAGAGTTCCAGCATGAGGAGCCCAGGCCCAAGACAAAGTGGCCCGTCAGGGCTGCTCAGCAGGTCACTTCCCAGCTCTGCCAGGGCAAAGATCCCTCCCCTCGACCCTAAAAGCACACTGACTGCCTGCTATTTTTACAAGAGAGCCAACATGAATACATTCTGGGGTCAAAGTGCGTTCTCCCCACCAATTGCAATATATAGTGCATGAAATTTACACATAATACTCCAAATGGCATACCACCTAAAACAGATAAAGGTGGAAAAAATCTTTCCTCTCTCACATTTCATGAAACATTTTTTTCAGATTTGACACCCTCTTCTTTGATCTCAGCCACTATTTGAGTCACTGACCCAGTTTTCTGGAACATGTTGTCTTCACTGCTTTCTGAATTGTGATGACTCAGCAATCCCGAAGCACATGCTATTTTTATCTCAAGGCACAAGTGTCCACTCAAACGTGAGAACGGTTGTCCTGCTTGTTTAGGTCGCTGTGATCACCACTGCAAAACATTCTTTTAAATACATACGGCATTTGTATTTTATGACCAGTTTATTTGCCTCTCTTTATTTCTCTTATACTTATCATGCAAATCTCTTAACTGGGCAGCTAAAGGAAAGACATTCTTTGTCACCACAAATTAATTGGCCTCCAACCTCAGATTGCCTTTTTTTTTTTTTTAGATTTTATTTATTTATTTTTAGACAGAAGGGAAGGGAGGGAGAAGGAGAGGGAGAGAAACATCAATGTGTGGTTGCCTCTCACGTGGCCCCCACTGGGGACCTGGCCTGCAACCCAGGCATGTGCCCTGACTGGGAATCAAACCGGCGACCTTTTAGTTTGCAGGCCAGCGCTCTATCCACGGAGCCACACCAGCCAGGGCAACAGCCACACTTTTGAAACAGAAAATGATTGTAAGTGTGTGTTTGAGCCAAACTGATGCCATGTGCTGGGGAGCACAGTCTGAAGTGCTCCCTGGGCTTGGCTTTCTCACCTGACCCCTTGTCTGGAAAACTCTTCCATATCCACACCCACGTAGCAGCTCCATGCTTTTGAAAAAAAATTTTTAAGATTTTATTTAATTTTAGAGAGGAAGGAAGGGAGAGAGAAAGCAAGGGAGAGAAATATCAACATGAGGGAGAAACAGCAATCGACTGCCTCTTGTGTGCACCCCAACCGGGGACCTAACGCGCAACCTGGGTATGTGCTCTGACCGGGAATCAAACCGGCGACCCTTTGCTTTGTGGCATGACACCCAACCAACTGAGCCACACTGGTCAGGGCATTTTTTTAAAAAAAGATTTTATGTATTTGATTTTAGAGAGAAGAGAAGGGAGGGAGAAAAAGGGAGAAAACATTGATGTGAACGAGAAACATCCATCATCTTCATGCTTTTTAAAAGCTGCCATTGCCGATGCATCAACCAGGGACATGATGTTTTGAAACAAAAAGGGAACTAAGGTTTAAAAATCAGGAGATTTCAGGTGAAAATCCAGACGTCATCCTCCTCCTGAAAACCGGGAGGAGCTGCACCCTGGGTGGCTTTCCCAGGGAGAATGGTGGGCTGGAGTTGAGCAGCCACTGCCCACTCCCAGAACGGCCCCCCTTGCCCAGGGCCCACCTCCTCTCCACAGGGTGCTTCCTGCCCAGCTCCAGGACCACAGGGCAGTTGCTGTGTATCACCTTGAGTTCGGTGCTTGTCCTTCGGTACAGAACTGCCTTGTAGGCTACTGTCGCTGACTCCTTTGTGTCCCCTTCGAAGGTACGCTATACTTAGGCAAGCAGATACACAAATTCAAATATATTTTTTCACATCCTATACGCACTGCTTTTGTGCTTTTGTGCCTTTTAACATCTTGGCGAGATCATTTCCTATCCGTACGTACAGGATGGCCTCATTCTTTGTTTTTGTTTGTGGTTTCTTGATGACACGTGGCGTCAAGGAATATCAGGGTCATTCAGGCAGTTCTTCATGCTCTTGAATTATTTGCATGCACGCTGCTTAAGCAAGGGCGTCAGCAGTAGGCTGAATCAAGTAACAGGCAAAGCTAGGATTTCTAGGAGAGAAGAGCTGACTGCAGGCAGGGAGCAGAGAGTGCCGTGGGGCCATCTGCCCTTGAAAGGGAGCCTTTCGTTTGTTCGTGGAGTCTCCAGAAAACCTCGTCAGTTCAGCTGGGGGCTGCACGTGCCGGGCCACCTCTGTTACATCTGCCGGTGTCCTCCGTCGGCACCTGCCCGGTGGGCAAACAAAAGCTGCTCCAGCCCTGGCTGGTGTAGCGCAGTGGATTGAGAGCGGGCTGGGAACCAGACAATCCCGGTTCGATTCCCGGTCAGGGCACATGCCTGGGTTGCGGGCCAGGTCCCCATAGGGGCCATGTGAGAGGCAACCATACATTGCTGTTTCTCTCCTTCTCTGTCTCCCTCCCTTCTCCTCTCCCTAAAAATAAATAAATAAAAAATAAAATCTTTAAAAAAAAAAAAAAAAAAAAAAAGCTGCTCCAGAGGGGCTGCATGTTTAGAGAGAAATGAGAAAGCACAGATGTCTCTGTGGAAGAGGATGCTCCTGTTTGGTCAAAAAGGAGAGTATCTCTGTCTTAAAGGTGAGGATGCCATCCATGAAACAGACATAGTCAGAAACCTCACTGCGAAATAGACAAACAGTGTGAGTAAAACCAAATAGTAACTCCTGAGTCTTTAATTTCTTTTAGTGCTTGGCCAGGGCTGCCACATCCAGCTGTGCAGCTTGGGTGCTGCACCAGGACACCACGTCTGGGGGGAGGGGCTCCAGTTACAGTGGAAACAGTGTACATTTCTACATTATTTCAACAGATTTCTGGTTGGTGGCACTAAAGTGTGTGGTTCTGACAAAACAAATCATCTGAAAAATAGAAAAAGAGTGGCCTGAATTTGCAGAAAACACCATGTGGGCTGGGTGGTGGCCACGAGCCCGGCCTGTATACATTTGAGTTTGGGCTCCTGCCTGGAAGCATCCATGACTTGTACCCTTTCAGTGGCACCATCAGAATAAGCAGAAGTTTTCAGACACACTCTGCCCCTTGCCTGCCTTCTCTCTCCCCCTCCCTGTCCCACGGGTTTCTCTTGGGTACAACTCCCTGCTCTGCCTTCTGCCCCTGAGGACTGTGGCTCAGTTCTGACCCTCTTCCCTCCGTCTCTCCTTCCAGAACATAGACACCCTGGAGCGCGAGGCAGGCCTGGAGTCCGAGGACCTGGTGGAGGCCCACGGCACCTTCTATACGTCGCACTGTGTCAGCCCCCTCTGCCGGCAGGAGTATCCGCTCAGCTGGATGAAAGGTGAGGGGCTGGGGTCATCCACAGGGCAGGCCTCCCGCCCACTGTCCACCTCTCAGCACCAGGGACAGGACCTTTGTCCTGCACAGCTCTGTGTCTCGGCAATGGCAGTCTCCAAAGATTTGAGGTGACAGTGAGATTCACTGCCTCCAGCACTGCCACAGCCACCGTAGGATGCATGCAAGCTCCAGACCCAATTCAGTCACACGCAGAGATGTGAGTTAGCACAGAGGGTCCCAAACGGTCACACGGCCTGTTCTGTGAGGTCCTGAAACCCTCGCCGTCTGTCCTTGGAGAGGCTCCGACCCTATTGTACATGAGGTGCTCATCAAGGCAAATGGAACTAAGTTCTTTTTTTTATTATTTTTTAAAATTGTATTTATTTCTTTTTAGAGAAAGGGGGAGGGAGGGAGAAAGACAGGGAGAGAAATGTTGCTGCGTGAGAGATCCATCCATCAGCTGCCTCTCACACGCTCCCAACCTGGGACCTGGCCCGCAAGCCAGACATGTGCCCTGACTGGGAATCGAACTGGCGACCCTTCAGTTCACAGGCCAACACTTAATCCACTGAGCCACACCAGCCAGAGCAGAACTGTCCGACAGAACTTTCTGAGATAAGGGAAACCTTCCACATCTACATTGTCCAATATGGCAGCCACTTGCTGCTTGTGACCGCTGAGCACTTGAAACATGGCCAGTGGGACCGAGGAACTGAATTACAGGTTTTATTCACTTAAATGAGAAAAGCCATCATCTACTGTGACGACTGTAGTGGACAGCACTTGCACGAGCAGCACAGGATTCAGCCCCTGAGTTTCGGGGGAGCGGAATGTGGAGTGTGAAGCCAGACACAGGCCTGGCGGGGGCCGAGGCTGGGGCTGCCCCTGTGGGGCCAGACTGTCAGGGCTCCTGAAGTCCTAGTGTCTGTTCATGTAAGGACAGAGCGTTCAAAACGGGGAAAACCGGCCAATCCACATTTCTTGAATGCCAGCAGGAGACTATTTCTGACATCCATTGTGCTGAGTAAGAAGTCACTTATTTCACCCTGGAAACCCATTCCTGGCCTTCTTTATGCTGACTTCACAAAGCCTCTGGTGTCCGTGGGAGATAAAGACAGCCCTTATAGCAGGGCCTCTGGAGTGTGGCCTTTTTGATGAAACACCAGCTGACCACCCCTGGGGAGAGGAGGCCTGAATAGCAGCCACGCACAACTGGGGTCCTGTACAATGAACATTACCCCATTATGTTCACGTGCAGCACCCACAAAGCAGAAATGTTTTAAAGCAAATGACAGACATTAAAACAACACTCTAAATATTTGTTGAAGAAATGAATAAGTAGTTGAATGAGTGAGCTAGGGTTCTGTGCGTTGCAAGTGACAGAATACTTTTCAAGTTTCTTTAAGCCACAAGGAGCATGATTGTCACGAGGACGGGGTGTGTGTGGTGGGGGGTCGGTCACAGAGCCCAAGGTGGGAAGCAGCTGCACCTAAAGACTTCTCCCCACCCCGGGCCCATCTGCATACTCTTTCCTCTTGTTCTGCCACCGGCCTGCGACCACTAGGCCTCTCTGACCCAGGAGGAAGCAGGGCTGCCCTGAGACCCACAGGCAGGCTTCACTCCCGAGTCCCCAGGTGGGGGGCAGGGCGTCCAGTGGCCCCTGTTGGGAGCAAGTGTCTGCTCGTTGTTTATTCTTCCATTCAGTAGCCAGGCCTGGCGCTGGGAGCCACTCCTGAGGCATGGGGGAGGGGAGGGACACTTTTCTGAGAGGGGTCCTTTCTGAGCAGGTCAGATACCCCAGGAGGTTCCCCGGCAACTAAGGTGTGTTTGTGTGGAGAGTGAAGGAAGGGGCAGGGGGAGGTGGCAGGCAGGCCGCAGCCCCCAGCCCAGAGCCTCTCACCACCTTCTCCCCTTCCCCTTCTCCACGCCCAGAGAAGATCTTCTCGGAGGTGACTCCCAAGTGTGAGAAGTGTCAGAGCGTGGTGAAGCCCGGTGAGCCTTGGGGCCTGGGACAACCAAGAGATTTGGACTGGGAGCCCCCGTTCCCCTGCACTAATCCTTCCGGAGAAGACCACTCTCACCCTCCACCCGACTTCCTGTCCCCCTCTCTCCAGGGAGAGGTTTCCGTTCCCTGGCCTGTCCCTGCCGCTCCGCACTCCCACGCAGCTCTGAGGTCTGCCTCCTGCTCCTGCCTGCTCTCACCTCCTTCCCTTTGTCTGCCTCCCTGACTCACTGTCTCTTTCTGTCCTGTGTTGTTTGTCCATCTGTCTCCACCTCAGACATTGTGTTCTTCGGTGAGAACCTCCCAGCACGTTTCTTCTCCTGCATCCAGTCAGTAAGTGTCTCTACCACTGCCCTGTGCTCAGCCCATGTGGGAACAGCCTGGGCCCTGCGCTGGGGAGGGTCCCTTGAGCTTGCGGTGAGGTGGGATGGGGACGGCCACCCAGTCCAGGAGCCCTCATGGCACTCTCCCTCCACAGGACTTCCTGAAAGTGGACCTGCTCATCATCATGGGCACCTCCCTGCAGGTGCAGCCCTTTGCATCCCTCATCGGCAAGTAGGTTGGGGGTCAGGGCTGGGGGGACGCTGGGGGCGGGGGGAGCCAGAACAGGCCCTCACCACTCAGTTCGCCATCTCCACAGGGCACCCCTCTCTACCCCGCGCCTGCTCATCAACAAGGAAAAAACTGGCCAGGTGAGTCAGCTTTTATTCATGCACTACCGCCCCCACCCCCAATTCTTTCCTTCCTGCATCTGGACAAGTCTATAGGGAACCCACTAGTTTAGACGCCTGACGCTCAGGACGAGGGATTCCAGAATCTGGAGGGATCAAGCTCCAGGCTACCCTGACTCAAATTCTGTAGTTCTCTGGAGCATTCGGGAACCTTCTGAACAATTGACAAAACCCCAACCCAAAGCGACTGAAGCCGAAACAGGGATGCTGCACTTCCTGGGAGTGAAGAGTCGGGGGAGCTGGAGCCAGCGCCTGGGGCAGTGACATCAGTCACCAGCTTTGGGCTCCTTCCTGGGGAGCGATGTTTCCTCAAACAGGCAAAAACATACCTCATGCCAGACACTCTTGTAAGCGTTTTTCCTGCATTAACTTACTGACAGTACAACCCTAGGAGTGGTTCCATGATCGTCCCCCCACCACAGGTAAGGAGAGTGAGATTTGGAGAGGCCAGGTCACTTGAGCAAAGTCACAGAGCTAGGATACAAGCCCAGGCCACCTGGCTCAAGGGTCTGTACTCTTAGCTCCCCCCACACTCCCCTTCCCTGCAGACTGACCCCTTCCTGGGAATGATGATGGGCCTCGGAGGAGGCATGGACTTCGACTCCAAGAAGGCCTACAGGTGAGGCCTCGGTCTGCTGTGAGGCGTGGAGCCTGCAAGGGACAGGTCCAAGGTGGGAGGAAGGGCACGAAGTCACACGGACAGGGCAGAGCTGGCAGGGGCCTGGGGCAAGCCTGCGAGATCTGACTGTCACTCACCCGCAGGGATGTGGCCTGGCTGGGTGACTGTGACCAGGGCTGCCTGGTTCTTGCTGAGCTCCTCGGATGGAAGGTGAGGAGCCTGGGCCACCCCAGCCCACCCAAGACCCAGTCCCTGGACCCCTGCCTCACGGGTCCTCTGACTTCATGAGGCGTGGTGACCTCTGACCGCTGGAAATATTGTCCCCCGCAGAAGGAGCTGGAGGACCTTGTCCGGAAGGAGCATGCCAGCATAGATGCTCAGTCAGAGTCGGGACGCCCCAACCCCACCACTTCCGCTTCCCCCAGGAAGTCCCCACCTCCTACCAAGGAAGAGGCCAGGATCACGGAGGGGGAGAAACCCCAGTGACAGCTGTCTCCCAGGCAGGACACCCAGCTCCTTTGGGACAGCTGAGCCCCAACCAGCCGTGGCCCTCCCTAACTTGAAGCCCTTGTCTGGGGAGCTCAGAGCATTCCCTCAATCTCATAACCAGCCTCCCAAAACTGGGGTCCCAGCCCCCGACCCTGCCAAATCTCTAACATCAGGGGGCTGAGGCCTGGGCAGCCCTGACTAACAGCCTGGAGCCTGTAACCTCCCCCAGGGGCGAGGATCGACCTCCCCTAATCTCTAACTGCTCCCAGGGGCCTGGGGGGCCTCCAAATTTCTAACCGTCCCAGGACAGGTCCCCAGGACCCCACACTACTGCCCCCAGAGGCCTGTGGCTGAGTAGACAAAATCTAACCTACCCTGGGGGGGGGCCTCCAAACATAATTCATCCATTGGGGGTACTGGACCTCCCACTTCTCAGCCTCCAACTCCCATAGTGGGTGCTGGGCAACCTGCACTCAGGACCCACCTCCATGTGTGGATGGGCAGATGATGTTGCTTCTTGGAGACAAATTAAAAACAAAAACTAACAATCGGCTGTCCGGTCTCGCTGTTCCTTTCTGTGGGTGCACCAGGAAGCAGCTGGAGGGAGTGGGGGAGATCTTGGGCCACTGAGGAAACCAGGACATCTAGATGCTCTTGTGAGAAACAGAGCGAGGGGTGTCTCTAGGGGACTCCAGGGCAGGTGGGCGCCTTGGGCTCTTAGGCCTGGACTTCGAGTCTGCCCGGGTCCCTTCCTCCAAGGCCCTGCCACCTGAAGCCTGAGCCGCCACAAATAGGGAGGAAGGTCCATTTCAGATACTCCCAGCCCCGCCTCCCCCCCACCTCCCTGAACTCAGCTTCCTCTCTGAGAGGAACACTTTCACTTCCTGCTCCTCCAGCCTCCGAGAACAGGTAGGGGCCCCCAGGGACCGAGCAGCTGGCGCTGTTACCCGCCACTGCCTCCTTCGGTGTTAGGCAGCTCCCCATCCTGCCCTGCCCAGCACCACCCACCTCCTCCTGCCCCTCTCATGGGACCCAGGTGAGTAAGCATCTGCCTCCCACCCCCCACCCCCGCCCCCGCCTGCTCCTCGCTGGACAGGGTGCCTGTTTGGTCCCCTCTTATTAACACTCTGGGCTTCTGGTCAACGGGCTGGTTGATTTGCTTAGCTATTTATTATCCATCTTTTTCTATCCGTCCCAAGAAGAATGGATGCCCCTGAGAGCAGGGCCTATTCTGTCCCCAGGGCACCAGCACCTCATTGTAGGCCTGTACTCAATAAATATTTGCGGGATGCATGGACGCATGGACCCAAGCTCCCTGCTCCTGGGAGAGCTGCAGGGGAAGCATTGAAAAATGCCTGCCTCGACCGGTGCCCCACTCTAGGACTCTGTACCCGGTTAAGAGCTGAGGTCTAACGGACAGATGGCTTGGGAGACGGCTGTGTGAGAAAGCAGAGAAAAATAATGGTAGAATCTATGTAGCGAGTGTGTGGATGTTCTCTGTAAAATTCATTCCATTTTTCTGAATGTAATTCTCATTAAAAAATGTTGGGAAGAAATATTTGAGGGCCCCCTTTGTGGTCTGGGAAGGGAGGAGGAGGGGATGTGGGTACACTGGTCTCGTGTATGGAACCTGCTGTGGGCGGAGCCCTTTCCCAGGCTCTGGGTTTCAGGTAGGCTTGGTACTCAGCTCGTCCACATTCACACGGCTGCACTGGGTGTTAAACCTGAAATACCACCCTACCACTTGGTAAATACTTGTCATTTTGAGTCCTCTCCCTTTCCCCTCCCTCCAAGACACACTGACCTCCCTCCTGGGATCCCCAGAGCACCCCACCATCCAGTGATGAAAGAATTCGCTCCTGCCACAGCAAGGAGCCTTGGGTCCATTCTGATTGGTCAGGGTCTTTGCCACGTTGGTTGTAAATATTTTGAACGTTACCCCTGAACTGGAGCAGCCTTGAGCCTTATCTTCCCCCCCCCCACCCCCGCCAGAGGCCAGGCCATGGCTTGCTGGCCTCCCGCATCCTGAGGATGGCCCAGCCAGAGGACCAGGCCTCGGCAGGCCCCACCTATGGGGAAAGGTAAGGGCTCCTGGGCTGGGGTCTCCATCTCCTGCCCCTGGATTCAGAAATCCCTTCCACCTAATGCTGCCCCCCACAGGACCCTGAACCTCATCTCTCACCATCTACCCTGGGCTGCCCCTTCCTGACCTCTGGCACCTCAGTGTCCAACTGCCCCTTTCTGACCCCTGGTCTCCTGGACCCTGCACATCCCAGACTGGAGAATGGAACAGGCGAGACCTGCTTAGGGGTCCACGGGGCACCAGAGCCACTTCTTCGACTGCAGAGGACGTGGGGGGTGTGGCAGATCCCAGAGCTGGACGCCCAGGCTGCAGAAGCCCTTCTGGAGCTGTGGCCGCCAGGGGTGAGTACTCCCAACCGGGGACCCTTTCTGACCCTCCTATGACACCCTGGGTCAGCCAGGACTCTGCCAGTTGCTAGCGACATCCACGACACACACAGACCAAACCTAAAAGGCCACTTTTTTATTCAAATGACTGAATAACCCAAAAGTGATTTCAGGAACGCCTGGGTCCTGAGAATCAGACAACTTACGGATTTCTCTTCATCCTGTTTCTTGGCTTTGCTTGAAACTGGGGGATTCTGAATGTTTGGGACCGCGAGCAACAAGCGCTCATTCTACAGTTGTTTAAACAAATAGGCATTTATCTTTCCAACATAACCAGAAAGGCAGCTGCCGACTTTGGGTCAGCAGCGTGAGTGGCATCGAGGGCAGCGACTCCCCGGTTCTCTCGGACCCCCTCCTGGTTGCCCAGTCGCTGCCCCATGTCCAAGCACACGCATGTGTTCCAGGCAAAAGAAGGGTGGGGGGGGGGAAGCTCCAGTTGCATCTATTCTTTTTTAAGATTTTTAAAATTTATTTATTTATTTATTTATTTTTAGAAAGGAGGGAAGGAGGGAGAAAGAGTGGGAAACATCGATGTGCAAGAGACACACCCGTCGGTGGCCTCTCGCACACCCCCACCTGGGGCCGTGGCCTGCAACCCAGGCAAAAGCAATAGCCTTTCATTTGATTCAGAATATATGGATGGGCCCCAGTAGCAATATTTTTTAAAGCTCACCTAGGAGTTATACAGCCAGAGATGGGAAGTACTGACTTTTCTTCGTCTTCGATGGCTGTGCATATTAATGCCATGAACAAAGCCGGCGTGCTGCAAGGAATAGGGCATAGATTTGGATAAGATAACTAATGGGTCTACCGTAGCTTCCCCCTTGGGGGAGCTCTCTTCCTGTGGTGGCAGAGATAGCTGTCCCCAGCTCAGCACCACATCTCACCAGGTTAGTAACCCCCGTGTAAAAAGAGGCCTCTTCCCAAAAAGCTCCAGCAAAAGTCTTACGGAAGATTTCCCGTTGGCTGAGCTTGGGTCACATGCCCATCTCTGAACCAATCACAGCAGTCAGAGAGCACTGTCATCCTATTGGCTAGGTCAGGTCCTGGACCCACTCTAAGGACTTATGGGAAGTCAGTCCCACCCACAAGTGGACTGAAAAGGAGGGGGACCTTCTCTAAAGGAAATTTGGGGCATACAGCCCTAAATAAGGGAAATGGTTGCTAGGCAGGCAAAAATAACACATCTGCACAAATCCTCTTGGTGCTGATCTTTGTCTCCACCCCCAGAGTTTCCTGGTCACAGGACAGGACCCCAACCAGGTCCTGGTGTTGAGGACAGGACCTTCACCAGGGGAAGTCAACACTTACCAGATCCAGAAGCTGCCCGAAGGTAAGGAGCCTAAACCCCAGGTTTCCAGTCAACAGCAAATTTATCGTCATGAGCTGTCAACTTTACTTCTAAAATATCTCTCCAATCTTCCCAATCCTTTCTGCCTCCATAGCCCTAGTCTGAGCCAGCATCAGCTCTTTCCCAGACAAGTTCAGGGGGCTCCTCTCTGGTACCCCTGTGCCCACCCTTTCCTTCCTGCAATCCATTCTGAGCCCAGCAGCCAGAGTGGTGTTTTCAATCAATCAGATGTTACACATTTCTGCCTTAAACCCTGCAAAGGATATGCAATATCCTTAAATGAAAATGGAAACTCGTTGTCACGGTTCATAAGGTGCCCACCTGTCCATCTGCTGCCCCTCATTCACTCTGTCCCAGCCACACCGTTCCCTCCTCTCTTCCTTGAGCACACTAGATGAATCCCAGCCTCAGGGCCTTTGCATTTGTTCACCGCATCTGAACTGATGCTCCTCCTTGAATGATGGGTTTAGTCTCCATCCTTCGGCCCTCTGTGGAACGGTAACCTTGACCACCACAGTGAATACAGCCCTGGTCATTTTCAATCACTCTGCTTTGTTCATAACACACAATACAATATATTTATCTTTATTTTTCTACTCATTTACTTTCTGTCTCCCCCCCACTAAAAAGGTAAGCTACAGGAAGGCAGTGATTGTGTCCGCCTTTTCACAACTGGATCCCCAGTACCTGGGAATGAAAAGGTGCTCGACAAATACTTGTCTGATGAATACATACTTGGTGGCATAAGTGGGATGCAAACATAAAGACGCAGGAAAAGGTGCAGACTCCAAGAAATAGAAATTTCCCTGTGTGAAGGTGCTTGGAGGGATTCAGGACTTGGAAGAGAGAGTCCCTGGGAAGAGGAGGCTGCCACCCTCACATTTTCTAACTTGTCCCTCCTCGCTCCCTCCCACAGGTGTGTGTCTGGAATCCTCTAACCTCTGCATGCCAGACCTGCCCCACCTCCTGGCCTTCCTATCAGCCAGCAGGTACAGTTCACCCATCACAAGGGTGAAGGGGGATCCTTTCCTAAGCCACCCTACCCACATTATGGTTCCCACTTATCTTTTCTCAGGGATGTTTTGCCCAGAACTCTGCTCTTGCCCCCTCCTGCTCTGGGGCCTGGGGAACAACACACAGGTGAGGCATGGCTGTCTAAGGGACAGGGAGGCCAGCTTTCTGCCTCCTTGGCCCAGGAGGATGGCACTTGGGGGACCAGATCCTCTGCAGACTGGCAGTGTCCAACTCAATACCTCAGGGAGGGTACTCTCCGTGGTGAACAAGGTCTACCTGGAGATGCACAGAGGGCAGGGGATGGAGCAGACTTCCCCAGAGACGCCTCCAGAGACTGCCAAGAAAAATGATCCAGGTTAGCTGGGCGGGGCCCTGGGCCCTGGGATGAGGGAGCTCTTTGAGGCTGTTCCGTGAGACCAACCCTCTCCTCACATCCAGCCCCCAGGAACCCTGCCCCTCATCGGGTCTCTTGGGTGGAAGGCCCACTCAGGTCAGAAGTGCACCATCTTGGGCCAGCTCTGGCCATCCTGGGGGAAGAGGAGGAGACTGAAGACAACAAAGATGAAGAGGAAGGACCTGAGGATGTGCTTACTAGTCACGTCCAGGCCCTGGCCAGGTCCAGAAGCAGCTATGTGGCCAGACAGTTCCGAGGCCTCAAGGCACGCCTCACCTCAGACGCTGGGGGCTCCCACAGGCCTGGGGACCCCGCCACGGAGCTGCTTCAGGATGTGCGGCACCTCCTTACTGACCTCCAGGATCACTTAGCCAAGGACCCCAGTGTCAGGGCTGTCGTTGGGAGCAGGGGGCCGGGGGTCCCCCAGAAGGACGAGGATCTTGGTAATGAGGAGGACTGAGGGAGACTTATGGCCGCTCCCTGAACCCACGCTGTCCACAGTTGCCATCACTTGGTCCTACATGTGTGTTCACACGCAAGCTCTCCCTCTTTATCCCTGTGCACACCTTTTCCGCTCACGCACCCTTTCCTGCACATAGTAACCCCTACTCTGTTCACCGCTCCATCTCACACAGGTGTGACCGCCGTGATTCCCTCTTTCACGCGCGTGTTCACACCCAGGCTCCCTCTTCCACACATATCCATGGCTACACTTGCGGGTGGCCGGAAGCTAGGGAGGGGTGGCAGTGGGCCAGGGTGGGTCGGTGGAGCGAACAGGTGGGCGTGGGGCAGCCCTGCCACTCTTGCCTCCCCAATTCCACACCTCGCAGGCCCCGCGGTGGAGGCGGCCTTGTGCCGGGCAGTACTGGCGCCTCTGAAGCCGGCCCTGTGGGCACGACTCCGCACGCTCCGCGCTCCAGAGCTGCGGAAACTGCGGCGGCGACAAATAGCTCTGCGGGCAGGGGCCGGGCCTCCCAGAGCTCAGGGGGCGGGGCCTGAGGGACAGGGCCCCGCCCTGCGGGGCCGCATCCACTCGCGCCTTGCGCACCTCCACGCCGCTTGCGCCCCACGCCGCAAGGTGGCGTTGCTACTGGCGGTGTGCAGTGATGTCTACGCGGGGCTGGCTTCGGGCAAGAGCGAAGGTAAAGGAGTCTGCATCTACCTGGATGTGGAGCGGCCTTGAGGGGTGCGGGAGGGAGGAGGCTCCCTTGTGGACGTCGAAGGGGTAGGGTGACATGCTCCAGGGGAGGCGTCTTCGCAGGCCTGAGGGTCAGGTGAGAGGCATTTGCACGCCCAGCAAGGGGAGAGGCAGCCAGGGGAGAGGCAGCCAGAGCTCGTGGTCCTGGGGATCGGATGGAAGGGGCCTGCACGCACCCGTCTATCTCAGAGCCTGCCCTTGGCGTCCGCAGAGCCCCTGGGCGCCGACGCCTTCCTCCCGGCGCTGACCGAGGAGCTTATCTGGAGTCCGGACATTGGGGAGACACAGCTGGACGTGGAGTTTCTTATGGAGCTCTTGGATCCGGAAGAGCTGCTGGGAGAAGGTGAGGCCCCATCCCCAGAACGTCAGGACCCGACAGGGTGGGGCCCCAAACAGCCTGACCCTGCAGCAGGTGGAAAGGCGGGCCAACTGAAGAGGCCTTCACGCCACTAGAGAAGCCAGAAGAGCCGCGCTAACCTCTTCTTCTTGCCCCTAGCTGGGTACTACCTGACCACCTGGTTTGGGGCGCTGCACCACATTGCCAACTACCAGCCCGACGCGGGACGCGCGCCGAAGGGGCTCAGCTCTGAGGCCCGTGCCTCCCTGCGCCAGTGGCACCGCAGGCGGACGCTGCACAGACGGGGCCTCTCTAGATCCCAGGTGACCGGCCAGTTGGACTGTGGGTAGAGGGGCGGGCTGGCCCGGTTGCTTTTCTGACACAAGGCCCCTGCCTGCCTCCGCGGGCTAACCTGCCCTTTGAGGAACGCTGGGGAATAGAGACTGTGCCAAGAGACCAATGAGGAAGAGGGGTCTCTAACCTTTCTCTTCTTCAAGCAAGATGCAGAGGCACCTGTTCTTTAGGGGCAGCAAGGAGGAGGAGGTCCCAGGAAAAGGGAATGGCCCACCTCTGGGCCTTTGCATTGGCTTTCCCTGCTTCTCGGAATGCCCTTCCCTAACATCCACACTGCTCCTTCCCTCCCTTCTTTCAGATCTTTGGGCAGATTCCACAGTCTCACTGAGGCTCTCTCAGACACAACTGTGGAAAACTGTAACTCCTCTCCTTTGACCTTCCCCGTGGAAGGCAGAATAATGCATCTCAGCCCGACGTCCACTTCCTAACCCCCAGATTCTGTGACTATGTCACCTTATGCGGTAAAAGAGACTTCACAGATGCAATTACATTAAGGATCTTGAGATGGGGAGGTTATCCTGGATGCCGGTGGATCCAATGTAATCACAGGGGCCTCATGAGAGGGAGGAGGAGGGTCAGAGTCAGAGGAAGAGGTATGAGGATACAAGCAGGGGCTGGAGTGAGGGCGGGAGCCACCGAATGCAGGCACCCTCAGGACGCTGCAAAAGACAAAGAATGCATTTCCCCCTGGAATCTCCAGCAGAAACTCGGCCTTTCCTTTTAGATCCCTAAGATATATTTTGGACTTCTGACTTTCAGAACTGCAAGATAATATATTGGTGGGTTGTTTTTTGTTTTTTGTTTTTTTAAGCCACAAAGTTTGTGGCAATTTATTACAGCAGCACCAGGAAACTAACACACTCCCTTACCCTAATCTTTTTTTTTTTCATAGAAGTTATCACTTCCTAATACACCATATAATATGTTTATTTATTGTGTTAATTGTCCATAGACTTCCCCCCCTTAGAACAGCTCCATCCAATAGGAATACAATGCAAGCTATACATGTAATTCTAAATGTTCTAGTAGCTCCATTTTTAAAAAAACTAAAAAGGAACAAGTGACGTTAACTTTAATAACATTTGACTTAACCCAATGTGTCCCAAATATTATTATTTGACATGTACTCAATATTTTTTAATTGAGATATTTCCCATTCTTCATGTGTATGTGCTAAATCTTCAAGATCCGCTGTGCAGATCGCACTTCAGCACACCTCGGTTCAGGCCAGCCACACTTCGAGCGCCCAGTGGGCACACGGGGCTTGTGGCCGCCATTTTGGACAGTGCAGCCTTGGAATGTCAGCTCTGGGAGTCCAGGGGTCTCTGTTCGGTGCATAGCTGGATCCTCAGTGCCTGACAAATGCCTAGCACACAGTAGGTGTTCAATAAATACTTGCTGAATGGCTCAACGAACAAAGTTTCTGTGGTAAACTGCAGCAGGCTTCCCAAAAGATATCCATGTCCTAATCTCTAGAATCCACGATTGTTACCTTATTTGGAAAAGGGGCCTTTGCAGATGTTATTAAATTAAGTATCTTAAAATGGGGGGATTGTCCTGGATTATCCCGGGGGGGCTCTAAATGCAATCACGTGTATCCTCATAAAAGGGAGGCAGAGGGAGATTTGACACAAATAGGAAAAAGCAACATGAAGGCAGAGCATAGAATTGAAGACAAGGGTCTCGGGATGACGTCGCTGGAAGCCACCAGGCGTGCTGTCGGCCACCAGAAATTGGACAAGGCAAGCGGCAGTTCTCCCTCTGTGCCTCCGAGCCTCCAGGAGGGGGCCCTGCTGACCCCTTGATTTAGCCTGGTGATACTGATTCAGGCTTACAGTCTCCAGAACTGTAGCAAAATAAATCTCTGTTGTTTTCAGGCACCAACTTTTTAGTCATTTGTTACTGTAGGCAATGGCAATGTCACGGTTTCTCAGCTCTTCAAATAAAAAAAGGGTAGAATTAATATCCAGCTCCGTCTCACTGTAACAACAAGGGACATTCATCTACATATACAGTAATTAAATAGAAAAACAGGGATGTAACCAGATAAGGACTGGGCCTGGAGCAGGTCTGCCTCAGTCCAGTCAGTAGCGTGTGGGTTCTTGACTTCATACAGGACAGATCTCGCAACCCGAGTCCAGGTGATTTTGAGAGTATGTTTCTTAAAGCTGGGGACGGTGAAACAAGGACGGGCTTAGCATAGAAGCAACAGGAGAGAGGCTAAGCGGTGCTCTGCTTTGGCTCCTGAGAGATGTTATAGGAAAGGAGTGAGCCAAGGCGGGGCTGCTGTGAGCTCACTGGTAAGTCAGAGAAAAACGGGTTTTGGAGACAGGTTCAGGGGGTCAGCCCAGGATGAGCTGCCGCTGCTGCTGCCCACTGCTCCCTTGGTTGTAAGTCTTGTGGGAACCCTTAGATTTAGGAGGAAGTAAAAGGTTCATGCCCAAGAAAGGGTAGGGCATGCTCTACAGCAGGGGTCCCCAACCTCCAGCCTGCAGACCAGTACTGGTCCGGGCCTGTTACGAACCCGGCTGCACAGCAGGAGATGAGCTTAAATGCAATGCACTTGAATCATCGCGAAACCATCCCCAACGTCCGTGGAAAAGTCATCTTCCATGAAACTGGTCCCTGGTGCCAAAAAGGTTGGGGATCACTGCTCTAGAGTGAGCCCACCCCAGGTCTTTGTTGTGAGGGTTTTTATTTCTTATCTGCAGGTGAGAATCTTAGGGGGGAGGGTTTCAGCAGAATATTCATCAGCTTTCCAGTGGCATCTTTGTTTTGTTTTGTTTTGTTTTAAGATTTTATTTATTTTTAGAGAGAGGGGAAAGGGAAGGAGAAAAAGAAAGAAACCTCAATACTTCTCACGTGCCCCCTACGGGGGACCTGACCCAAAACCCAGGCATATGCCTTGACTGGGAATTGAACTGTTGACTCTTCGGTTCACAGGCCAGCACTCAATCCACTGAGCCACACAAGCCAGGGCTCCAGTTACATTTTTAATATGCTGATGCATCAGAATGAGCATACAGGGGAGTCTGGAGTTATTTTTTGGTCTATTTTATTGTTTCACTTTTATCTTGGGTCTCTCTGGCCTTAGTGGGGTTTTTGTTTATTTGTTCCCCTGATTTCATCTGTCCTTGGGTTTAGCTGGCACAAATGGTGTTAACCGGGTCTCTGTCCTCTATCTCCCTGACCAGGGTGGTTTAAACTATGTATTCTCTGGTCAGCGAGGAGAGATGTAAACCATTTGTTCTCTAGTGTTCTTAGTTAGGGAAGATACGGTTGTGCGGTCTGCTAGCTTGCTATGAGTTGTTCAAACTGTTTGGCCTTGTTTAATTTTCTCATCTCCGTGTCCCCATTCTGCTTGCCCAGGAACTTTCCTAGCTTCTTACTACCCTGCCTCAGAAAGATCCCTCTCAGTCCATCTGACAAAGAAATGCCTTGTCATTAAAATTTTACATTTTATAATGATCAAAATTATGTAATTTTAGATGTCAATTAAAAATGGTGCCAGGAAAGAGTTTTCGCAATTCTTTTTCAAAATCCAAAAGCTTGAGGAAGGCGGTGGCCTGTGATCTTCTCTTCCGACAGAACTAAGGGGACCGGCCAGGCCCCAAGAGAACTGAGAGGGCATCTCCGCCTTCCAGAAAGAGCGGACCACCAGGGCAAGCAGGGCACCGAGAGTGTCATTGCATTTGTTTATTATGTATGTGTGTGTGTGTAATTTTTTAAATTATGGTAAAAACATAAAATTTACTCTCTTAACTCCTTTTAGGCATACAGTTCAGTAGTGTTAATTATATTCACATGATTGCATAACAGTCCTCTGGAACTTTTTCATCTCGTAAAACTGAAACTGTGCCCTGGCTGGTGTAGCTCAGTGGATTGAGTGTGGGCTGCGAACCAAAGGGTCACCAGTTCGATTCCCAGTCAGGGCACATGCCTGGGTTGCAGGCCAGGTCCCCAGTGGGGGCCACGTGAGAGGCAACCACACATTGGTGTTTGTCTCCCTCTCTTTCTCCCTCCCTTCCCTTCTGTCTAAAAATAAATAAATAAAGTCTTAAAAAAAATACCTAAAACTGTAACTACAGCACACAACTCCCGTTTCCCTCTCCCGCAGCCCCTGGCAACCACCCTTCTACTTTCTGTTTCCCTGGCTTTGACTATTATAGGTACCTCATGCAAGTGGAATCATGCAGCATTTGTTTCTTGGTGAACTGGTTTATTTCACTTAGTGTAATGTTCTCAAGGTCCATTCATGTTGTACCACATGCCAGGATTCCCATCTTCTTTTTTTTTTAAGATTTTATTTATTTATTTTTAGAGAGAGGGGAAGAGAGGGAGAAAGAAAGGGAGAGAAACATCATTGTGTGGTTGCCTCTCGCATGCCCCCAACGAAGGCCCTGGCCCGCAACCCAGGCATGTGCCCCAGCTGGGAATTGATCCAGCAACCCTTTAGTTCGCAGGCTGGTGCTCAATCCACTGAGCCAAGCCAGCCAGGGTGATTTCCATCTTTTTAAAGACTGAAAAATTTCCATTGTATGCATATACCACATTTTGTTTATCCAGCCATCCATCAGTGGACACTTGGGTTGCTTCCACCTCTTGGCTATTGTGAGTAATACTGCAGTGAACTTGGGTGCGCAAATATCTCTTTAAGACCCTGCTTTCATTTCTTCTGGAGATATACCAAGGAGTGAAATGGCTGTACCACACAGTAATTCTATGTTTCTTTTTTTGTTGCTTTTATTTATTTATTTATTTGTGGTTTTGTTTGGTTTTTATGTTTCTTTTTCTCTATTTCTTGATTTTTTTTTTTTTACATTCCCACCAGCAATGCACAAGGGTTTCAGGCTTCCACATCGTTATCCTTGCCCACACATATTTTCTCTTTGTTTGTTGTCGTTGTTGTTCTTATAGTAGGGGTTGTCTGGTTGTGAGGTGGTGTCTCACTGTAGTTTCGGTTTGCATTTCTCTAACAGTTAGTGATGCCAAACATCTTTTCCTATTCTTGTTGGCCTTCTGCATGTCTTCTTCGGAGAAATGTGTATTCAAGTCCTTTGCCTGCTTTTAAATTGGGTGATTTCTTTTGTTGTTGTTGAGCTGTAGGAGTTCTTTATGTTCTAGATATTAATCTCTTATCAAATATACGGTTTGCATATATTTTTCCTATTTTTTAAGATTACCTTTTCACTTTGTTGATTGTTTCCTTTGATGCACAAAAGATTTTGACTCAATCCAAAGTATCTATTTTTACTTTTGTTGCCTAATCTTTTGGTATCATATCCAAGGAATCATTGCCAAATTCAATGTCATGAAACCTTTCGCCTGTTTTTTCTTCTAGAAGTTCTATAGTTCTAGGTTGTATATATGTATTTTTTTAAGAGTTTATTTATTTATTTATTTTTAGAGGGAAAGGGAGGGAGAAAGAGAGAGAAACATCAATGTGTGGTTGCCTCTTGCACACCTCCTACTGGGGACCTAGCCCACAACCCAGAAATGTGCCCTGACTGGGAATCAAACTGACCATTTGGTTCGCAGGCCCGCACTCAATCCACTGAGCCACACCAGCCAGGGCTGTATGTATGTATTTTTAACACCATTTTGGTCACATTATCTGACATATAGTCCAAAGCCTTATTTCTCCACCTGTCTCTCCCAAAATAGCTTTTGCATCTTTTTCTAATCTAAAATTGAATCTGGGCCCTGGCCAGGTGGCTCAGTTGGTGGGAGCATCATCCGGTACACCAAAAGGTTGCCAGTTCATTGATGTTTCTCTCCCTCCTTTCCCCTCTCTCCAAAAATAAATAAAATCTTCAAAAAGAAAAGAATGCAATAAAATCTGGGATTACATGCCGCAGTTGGTTGGCACATCTCTTCGGTCTCATCTGCTCTGAAACAGCCCCCTTGTCTCTTCTGTTCCGTCTTCGCCGACATCGGCCTTTGGAAGAGCCGCAGCGGCTGTCCTGAGGACAGTCCCACTTTCTGGATTTGCCTGCTGTGTCCTCCTGATCGGATCCTGGTCCTGCACTTAGAGGAAGAATGTTCCATAGGTGACGTCCAGTCGGGGCCTCATGGTCGGGGATGCTAACTTCGCCCGTGGAGTTCAGGAGCTCACTCATTTGGTGGAGATGCCATAACAGAGTACCGCAGGCTGGGTGGTCAAATAAAAGAAATTTGGGTAAAAATAAAAAGAAATTTGTGTTCTTACAGTTCTGGAGGCTGGAAGTCCGAGATCCAGGTGTCAGCAAGGTTGATTTCATTCTGAGGCCTGTCTTCGTGGCTTGCCAAGGGCTGTCTTCCCCTCTCATCTTCACAGGGCCTCCCCTCAGTGCATGTCTGTGTCCTAATCTCTTATGAGGACACCACACCTATTGCATTAGGACCCACTGTATCATTAGGAAGGACCCAGGCTCTCAAGGTCTGGGCCAGTCTCACTAAATACTGTTCTTGCTAAATGTTAAATGTACCACAGTGTTTTGCAGACCAGCTGTAAACGGGATGAGCTGCCAGGAGCCCCGCCTACCAGTGTAGCCAAGGGCGGTGAATGTGTGGCTCACCAAACAGTGGACGTAAGCAATGACAAAGCCTGCCTGCCGGGAGGCAGAGCTCTCCACACGGGTCCCCCATCTCCTTTACTCGCTGCAAGGAAATGAAAATACCCTGGGACAACCACGTGTCGATTTTGAGTCAAGCACACCCAGGGGGAGAGCCTTGAGTTTGGTAACAGCGTGAACTCGATTGATCTTTTTCTTGTTTTTAATTGAATTTATTGGGGTGACATTGGTTAATAAAATTATATAAGTGTAGAATCCTACAATACATCATTTTGTCTTAATTACCTCTTTAAAGATTCTATTCTAAATACAGTCGCATTCTGAGGACTTCAGCATATGACTTTAGGAGGGGACACAATGCAGTCCGTAACAGGAAGTGAGTGCCCCAACTCTTCCCCATACAGATGTCTTTCCCTCTTTGCATTAGCATGTCACCTGTGGGTGGTACTTTGAGCCCCTGTGAATAAACTGTCTCCAACAATCTTTCACCCAATGCTTTCAGCATTTCTTGATCCTTGCTGACTTATTGGGATTAGTTGTCTATTCTATTCTATTTATGTCAGTTGACACTGGGGACCATGTTATATGAAAAATATATTTAGCCCTGGCTGGTGTGGCTCTGGATTGAGATCAGGCTGCTAACCAAAGGGTCGCTGGTTCGATTCCCAGTCAGAGCACATGCCTGGGTTGCAGGCCAGGTCCCCATGTAGGGGCACACGAGAGGCAACCACGCACTGATGTTTCTTTCCCTCTCTTTCTCACTCCCTTTGCCTCTAAAAATAAGTAAAATATTTTTTAAAAAGGGAAAACAAAAGGAAAAATACACTCAGATCACATTCAGCCAAGTAAGAGCTAGGAACCAAGGGAGTGTTAGGTTACTGCCTCACATCTCATGTACACTTGGGGCTCACTTACTGAGTGAGTGGAATGGAGGGTAGGGTAATTTTTCTTGTTTTAAACATTTCTTATAACCTCTTTTGGTTTGTTGTGGGAGGCTCAGTTCTTCTTGGCAATTCAATAAATTGTTACAGGTCAGCAAGCCTATTAGTATGTAAGGAAAATTTATTAGTGATACCTTTTCATGGAAGAGAACGGGCCTAGCCCAGGAGGGGAGAAAGGCACAAAAGCTCGGGCTCTTCGTTCTGAGGACTTACCTGTTTGTGGTGGGTGGGGGAATCACGTACCGATTTGGTGGGAGAAGGTGGTGCACACTCTGTGTTTCTACCTCCTGGTGTGAGGTGACATTTCCTGTTTTTTTGCTTGTGAGGAAGATTTTATTTATTTATCTTTAGAGAGGGGGAAGGGAGGAAGAAAGAAAGGGAGAGAAACATCAATGTGTGGTTGCCCCCAGCAGGCCCCCACTGGGGACCTGGCCTGCAACCCAGGCCTGTGGCCTGACTAGGAATCGAACCGGGGACCTTTTGCTTCACAGGCTGGCACTCAATTTACTGAGCCACACTAGCCAGAGTGACACTTTCTGTTTAAATAAATGTGTTGAATTTAAGAAAGAGTGAGTTGAGCCCTGGCTGGTGTAACTCAGTGGATTGAGCGCGGGCTGGGAGCCAGAGGGTCCCGGTTTGCTTCCCCATCAGGGCACATGCCTGGGTTGCGGGCCAGGTCCCCGGTGGGGGCCATGTGAGAGGCAACCATACATTGCTGTTTCTCTCCTTCTCTGTCTCCCTCCCTTCTCCTCTCTCTAAAATAAATAAATAAAATCTTTAAAAAAGAGTGAGTTGATTTAAAGAAAATAATGAGAATATGAAAGATATTGCATGGGTTTCTTTAAAAATATGTTGTTATTTAGGCAAGTGTTAACATCTGTTTACTCATTTATCTGTTTATGCAATATTTACTGGGCTCTTAAAAAATAAAGAAAAATTAAGTAGCCAAATGTACAGGTGATGCATGGATATGTGGCAAGTATGGGGAAGTGAAACTCCAATGGCAGACATTTGGGGTATCAGGCATTAGGACTTTAGGGTCCCACTTGGCCTCTTGTTCACTCTGGAGCTCTGGGCTTTGTGCTGTATGCCTTGTCTAGGGCTGTCACTCCGATGTTGCCCCAAACTGGCCAAAGCATCTCCCAGAAATATGCCACTCCTTCCAGTCCTATCTCGGGGGCCCTCACAATCCCACAGTCCCTAGGCTGGATTCCTGAGCCTCATCTCAGATGCCTCCCTCTCACCCTCCTGCCCAGCCCATCCGCCCCTTCCATGGCCCCAACCTGGTTCTGGCCCAGCCTCCTCCCACCCTTCTCCTTCCTGCCTCCCACTCCTGGGGATCCCCTCCAATCCTGCCCACATGACAGCCAGAAGGGAAATTTTATTTTATTTCTGTTTTTTAAAAGATTTTACTTATTTACTTTTAGAGAGAGGGGAAAGGAGGGAGAAAGAGAAGGACATAAACATCAATGTGTGAGAGTTACATCTATCGGTTGGCTCTCACACGCCCCCCAACTGGGGACCTGGATCACAACCCGGGCACATACCCTGACTGGGAACTGAACCGGTGACCTTTCAGTCTGCAGGCCGGCACTCAATCCACTCAGCCACACCAGCCAGTGCCAAAATTTTAAAATACATCATAGGTCCTTCTCTCAGGTCAGGATTAGGTTTGCAAGAAATACAATTTCAGGGTTTCTTTTAAAAAAGATTTTATTTATTTATTTTTAGAGAGAGAGAGGAAGGGAAGGAGAAAGAGAGGGAGAAAAATATCAATGTGTGGCACTCCCACACTGGGGACCTAGCTCACAACCCAAGCATGTGTCCTGACTGGGAATCGAACCGGTGACCCTTTGATTCCTAGCCTGTGCTCAATCCACTGAGCTACACCAGCCAGGGTGGTTTTTATTTTTTTAATATCTAAGTTAAGCCCTTGTCTGTTGCTAATTGGGCTACATCAAAATAAAAAATTTCTGTGCACCAAAGGAAATAACAGAGTGAAAAAGTAATCTACAGCCCTGGCTGGTGTAGCTCAGTGGACTGAGCGCAGGCTGCGAACCAAATGGACACTGGTTCAATTCCCAGTCAGGGCACATGCCCAGGTTGCAGGCCAGGTCCCTAGTACAGGGTGCGTGAGAGGCAACCACACATTGATATTTCTTTCCCTCTCTTTCTCCTTCCCTTCCCCTCTGAAAATGAATAAATAAAGTCTTTTTAAAAAAAAGCAATCTACAGAATGGGAGGAAATATTTGCAAATCATAAGGAATTAAGATTCAGAATACACATCGAATTCCTAAAACTCATCAGCAAATAAAAACAAACAACCCATTTAAAAATGGGCAAAGGCCCTGGCTGGTGTAGCTCAGTAGATTGAGCACGGGTTGCAAACCAAAGAGTCGCAGGTTCGATTCCCAGTTGGCACATGCCTGGGTTTCAGGCCAGGTCCCCAGTGAGGGGCGTGCAAGAGTCAACCACACATTGATGTTTCTCTCCCTCTCTCCTTCCTTTCCCCGCTCTCTAAAAATAAATAAATAAAATCTTTAAAAAAATAAATAGCCCTGGCTGGTGTAGCTCAGTGGATTGAGCGCAGGCTGCAAACCAAAGGGTCGCCGGTTCAATTCCCAGTCAGAGCACATGCCTGGGTTGCAGGCCAGGTCCCCAGTGGGGGCCACGTGAGAGGCAACCACACATTGATGTTTGTCTCCCTCTCTTTCTCCCTCCCTTCCCTTCTGTCTAAAAATAAATAAAATCTTTAAAAAAATAAAATAAAATAAAAATAAAAATGGGCAAAGGACTTAAAGATATCTCTCCAAAGAAGCTTTTTTTTTTTTTAAGATTTTATTTATTTATTTCCAGAGAGAGGGAAAGGGAGGGAGACAGAGAGGGAGAGGAACAGCAATGTATGGTTGCTCCTCACATGCCCCTCACTGGGGACCTGGCCCGCAACCCAGGCATGTGCCCTGACTGGGAATCGAACCGGGACCCTCTGGTTCCCAGCCTGCACTCAATCCACTGAGCTACACCAGCCAGGGCTCCAAAGAAGCTTTAAAAGAAGAAGATAAACAAATGGCTAATAGGCACAAGAAAAGATACTAAACATCACTAACCACTAGGAAAATGCAAATCCAAACACAATAGGCCAACACTATTTATTTTCTGGCTTCCCCAGTGGACACTTGCTGGTGCTTAGGGGCTCACATGCCTGTTGGAGGAGGTCATGGAGAAAACATGGCTGCCAGTTGACCCTTGAGCTGGACCTGGGCAATCAGAAACTCCTCATTCCTTCCCCCGTCCTTGAAATGTACTTCTGCCCACTGTTTCCACAGTGGGAACTGTTCCAAAGTCATAGCCTTGAAAGAGAAAGGAGCTGTGGAAACCATCTGGCCAGTCCAGGTGACTGAGCCCAGTTCAGGCGTCTATGGTTAAGGCCCTAACATGAGGGTGCGGTGATCTACTCATCTTGCAGCAGCCCAAGTCAAGCTTCAGAAGTTCCCTTCTTTATTAAACCTGCCACCTACCAGTCTGGAGTGGTCTGCCTCTTTCTTAGCTCTCTCCCTGCCCTCTGCGTATAGGAGCCAGTTAGTGAACCAACAAGACCACAACCTTAGTAGGTAAAGACTGCATCGCCAGCATCTCCTTTTTACAGAGTACGACTCAGAGATCAGAAGACTTGCCCAGAGCCACACAGCTAAGAAACGGCACAGCCAGGACTTGGACCCAGAGCATCTACCTCCTGAGCAATGTGTGCTCCCAACCTCTAAACCGTATCAGGCTTGCAGAGAGGATCTAAGTCAAACCTGAGCTTCCAAGGTGGAAATTTTCTGTGCCTTGTTCACTGCTGAATTCCCAGTGCCTGGAACAGGGCCCAGCACAGGGAAGTGCCCAGTAAATATTTTTTTAATAAAAGAATGAATGAGGGCCCTGGCTCGTGTGGCTCAGTGGATTGAGTGCCAGCCTGCGAATCAAAGGGTTGCTGGTTCGACTCCCAGTCAGGGCACATGCCTGGGTTGCAGGCCAGGTCCCCAGTGGGGTCCATGCAAGAGGCAACCACACATTGATATTTCTCTCTCTTTCTCCCTCCGTGCCCCTCTCTAAAAGATAAATAAATAAAATCTTTAATAAAATCTTAAAAAAAAAAAAAAAGAATGAATGGGGGGAGGCGGGAGGGAGTTGGGGAGGGCTGGGGGCATTGGGCTGGGGTGGGGGGAAAAGGCAGAAAACTGTACTTGAACAATTAAGACAAATTAAAAAATTATTAAAAATAAAAAAATGAAGATAAATAAAAAAAGAAAAAAGAATGAATGAGTTAAAATAAAGCCTATATGTTCAACCAGTTTATTATTATTATCAAAATAAATGACACCATGGTACAACTATTTGGGAAAATAGCTGGGCAGTTTCTTACAATGTTAAATGTATACCTGCCATAGGACCCAGGCATTCCACCCCCAAGTATATACGCTGGAGAAAAGGAATGGCCACACACGCCCTGACTGGTATGGCTCAGTTTGTTGGGCATCGTCCTGCAAAGCAAAAGGTCACCAGTTTGATTCCTGATCAGGGCACATGCCTGGGCTGTGGTCCAGTCCCTGTTTGGGGGCGTGTGCAAAAGACAACCAATCTATGTTTCTCTCACACATTGATGTTTCTCTTCCTCACTTTCTCCTTCTTTTCTCCTCTCTCTAGAAATAAATTCTTTAAAAAAAAAAAATGTCCACACAAAGATTTATACAACAATGCTCCTATCACCTTCATTTGTAATTTCCCAAACTGGAAACAACCCAAATACCCATCAGTGGGTAACTCAGTCAACAAATTGCAATGACTTAAACTATTCCATGCAATGGAGTCATACCCAGAAATAAAAAGAATGAATTCTTGTTCAACGTTTATGAACCTGAAAAAATAATTATATTGAATGAAAAAAAAGCCCAACATGGGAGTTAATGCCATAAAAATTCATTCTGGAAAATAAAATCTAGCCCATCATGACAGGAGTCAGATCGGCGGTTGTCTGTGAATGCATGTGTGGAGGGGCGAGGGCTGGAGGGCTTACCAAGAGGCATGAGGAAACTTGGGGATGATGAAGGCCTTCATTGTCATACGGTGATTATCTTGATGGTGGTGGTGGTTTCACAGGTTTACACTCAGAAGTTAAAACTCATCAACTTGTATTCTTGAAATATGTGCGGTTTCTTATATGTCAGTTATACCGCAGTAATGGTGGGGAGATAATGTTACAACGGTATAATGAAACAGAATTTGTCGTCTACAGGCTGGCTTTACCCAGTGGCCCCTGAGAGCATCTGCGTTTTCAATCGGAGGCACAACAGACTGTGAAGCTATTTCCGCTTGGAGCCCTGGAGAGGCTAAAGAAAAAAGTAGAAAAGAAAGCTGGCCTAATTCTGCTTCGGGGCTTGTCACATTTCTCCTCTGAGACTCCTAGTCCACAGGGGAACAATTTCTGGAAGAGGGGAAGAGAAAAATGAGAATATGCACAGGGGAAAAGCAGCTCAGCAGATGAGAATAGTCACCGGCAGGAAGGTGGACGGGGTGGGGAAGGTGCGGGAGGGTGGTAGATGCGGTGGAAAGCGGCTCTAGTTCTCAGGAAACAAGGTCATGGCTGAGAGTAAGGACAAGGCAGAGCTGTTGGAGGTTTGATGAGGTCTGATAAATCACCTGGGAGAATCAGGACATACGGGACACAGGCAAATTTGCTGGGCAGCATTATGGGTCTAAGCCAAGTCAGTGGGCATGAACTTGAGGTAGGACCAGGTAGCATGGGTGAACATTTTTGTCCATCCCCATTCCCTTGTACAGATGCAGACATGCAACAGGTGGAGCCTTAGATTTAACAAGGATTGTGGTTTCACCAGATGAATAGGACGGAGAGCAGTGTATACGGAGTGTGCATAAAGTGTGATTCTAATGGTTAGTCAAGGCCTTTGATCTGTGTGGTGACAATGAGGAGCCTTAGAAGTTGTGGAAAGATGGCGGGGCCAATGGGGTTTTGGAGTTGAGCTTCTGAAAGGAATGAACTAGAAAGACAGGTGATAGGTAGAGGGCGAGATGCCTGAAATTAAGTTCTGATGGGCCCGTGGTTATTGAGACAAGGTCTAAGTGTGACCATGGGAGGGAAGGTCTGGGGGAGGACAGGATCACTGGAGGAAAGAAGGTCTAGGAACCAAGAGACTGGAATGGCGTGAGGATCACCTACCTGGATATGGAAATTACCAAGAATGAGGACAGGAGCAGCATCAGAGCTGGGAGCTAAAATCGTGGAGAAGTAAGGAGTAGGGATCATTACTAACTGCCGACTAGATAAAACAAAATGTGGTATATCCACACAGCGGAATATTTGGCTGCAAAAAGGAATGAAGTACATCCTATAACATGGGTGAACCTTGAAAACAGTGCTAAGTAAAAGAAGCTAGACAATCACATATTGTATGATGCCACTTACATGAAATGACCAGAACAGGCAAATCCACAGAGACAGAAGGTAGGTTAGTGGTTGCTAGGGGTTGAAGGCAGGTGACTATTAGCGTGTATGGAGTTTCTTTGGCGGGGGGTGATGAAAATCTTATGGAATTAGACAGTGGTGATGGTTGCACAACTTTGTGAATATACTAAACAGACTGCCCTGCAGGTTCTGCTTTCAAATCAGACCCACAACCTGCCCGTGTCACCCCCTCCACAGACCTACCCTGATCCCATCTGCCTTCTTCAGCCTGTTGCATTGAATAGGCCTACTGTCTTTCTGCTCTCACTGACATCCCAATGTTTGTTTTTGTTTTTTTAACTTTTTTTTAAAGATTTTATTTATTTATTTTTAGAGAGAGGAGAAGGAAGGGAGAAAGAGCAATGTATGGTTGCTCCTCACATGGCCCTCACTGGGGACCTGGCCTGCAACCCAGGCATGTGCCCCGACTGGGAATCTAACTGGGACCTTTTGGTTCCCAGCCCACGCTCAATCCACTGAGCTATACCAGCCGGGCTCCAGTGTTTCTCATATCCACTTCATGCAGCCACAGGACTCCCGTGAATACCTGAGCCAGATCAGGGCCCTCCCGTGCTCAGAACCCTCCTGTGGCTCTACCTCTAAGTCCTTCCCATGGCCCATGAGGCCCCTCACAGATTGCCCCTTCCCCCATCTTTCTGACAGTGTGGCCAACCACAGACCCCTCACTAACTCTACTCCAGCTACAAAGGCCTCTAGCAATTCCTGGAACACACCAAGCACACTTCCACCTCAGGGCCTTTGCACTGGCTATACCCTCTGCTTGGAGCCTCTTTCCCTAGTATCAACATGACTTCCTCTCTCCTCCCCTGCAGGTCTTTGCTAAAACATCACTTTCTCCACGAGGTTTCCCCTAATACCCTTTTGGGCATAGCCAACTTCCCCATACAGTCCTCCTCCTTCCCTCTCATTTTCTTCACAGCAGTTATGACCGTCCCATACGATACAATGTTTTACTTATGTATTGTCTACCTCTTACTTTAAAATGCCCAGAGGAAGGTTTTATATCTTGGTCACCATTTTATTCCAGGTGGCCTGTGTTGGCTCAATAAACACCAGGGTAGGTCTTAGGAGGATTAAAACACACCCATTTCTGGCTCCTCAAAGCCCAGATTCTAGTGAGAAATTTAACAAATAGATATTTGCACAAGGCAATAAGAGCAAAGAGGGAGAGAAACGGGGAGCCAACATTATGGGGTGGTCAGGAGGTGTATCAGATGAGGAGCAAAGATCTGGGAGAGGAGTAATTAAGTGGAGGAAACAGCCAGTACAAATCCAGGAATGAGCTTTGCGCATTTGGGCCATGCCCAGGAAAGTGGAAAGGGTGAGGGATGGATTTAGATGGGCCTGCAAAGGTCAGATCATGCCTTGGGGGTGTTGAGGCAATGTACTTGCTCTCAGAAGCTGCCTAGCTGTGGTGATATTTCAATTGGTCTTTACCCTCTCTGGACCTCAGTTTTACCTAATCTGTGAAATGGGGGTAAGCTTCTAACGTCCTCTCTGCTTCCTGACTTCTCAGCACTCCTCAAGACCCTTCTTCGAGGCAGGTGCTATCACCTTCCTTTTATTGGATGAGGAAACGCAAGCCGAAAAAGGTTGAATCACTTTTACAAGGGCCACAGAACTACTAAGCGTGGCCTCTGCGGGCACTCTGGCCCCAGGGCCTGTGCCCTTAACTTCCATTGCATGTTGCAGCCCTCATAACTCTAACAGGCACTGCAGCGCAGTGGTTATGCGTCTTTTGCAGCAGACAAATCCTTGTATGTCACTTACAAGCTGTGGGACTCTGGCCTAGTAGCTTGTGTCCCTTGAGCCCACTTCCCCATTTGTACAATGTGCACCCCAGCATTTACTTCAACCAACAGTACACTCGACTGACTAGGAGGAATGAGGCACGATTTCCAGACAACTGTGCGCCTTTCGTGAGGGAAGGCTTAAGGGGTTGGGGGTGCTTGGAGAAAAGGGACGCGGGGCCCGAATGCAGTGGCCCTACGGTCTTCCCATTGTTTTTGTACGTTATTTCCTCCATTCAACCGCAGAGCAACTCTTGGTCTGGCCCCCCTCCCGACGCCCCCGCCATTTTTTTCCAGGTTGAAAAAAGGTCGTGGTCCCTTTAAGGCCCGTCCCTCCCTCTCCAAAACTTCCCAGTGTCTGCTCTCTTTTCGATTCCGAACGGCCGGCCAGGCTCGCCGCCGAGCTGGTAGGGGTTAGGGGCGAGGGGCTGGGGAGGGGTGCGGGGGGACGGGTGGGAGGTGCCACCCGCCTCCAGTTGCCGTTGCCGGAGCGCAAGGTGGGAAGGGTGGAGGCCAGCAGCACGGGGATGCAAATACCGCGGCCGGCCGGTTGCCCGCCGCGGGATCGCACGGGCAGGCCAGCGGCCGGGAAGTACCGCGCAGAAAACGGTTCCGACGCGTCCAGTCCGCGCGCGCCGGCGCGAGGGGCATCCGGGCGGGCCTCGGGGGCGGGGAGGGGAGGGGCCCCTCTCTCCCCCTCCCCCCACCGCATTCCTCTGACGTCGGTACCTCGCGACCCCGCCCTTGTGTGGGACCAGCCACGCCTCGATCCCGATGCCGGGATCACGCGGCGTCGCCCTCTCCTGGGTTCTGCGGGCCTTTTTAGATCTTCCCAGAGTTAGTGGTTTAGATCCCTATCAGCTCACTCCCAAATTTATTATCTCCTCGAACCGGCGGGCCCGCCAGACCTGTCACTTGCTGTTAGTGTCACTGACCCCATTTCAAACTTAGTTTCCACGCGGACCTCCATTTCGGGAACCCCCTTTCACCTGGTTGGAAAGGTTCGGAGCGTATATGGGGGCACCCTCCTCATTTCCCAGAAAACTCTTAACATCGTTTTCTAAATGCAGTCCCCCACTCCCCCCAGCAGGCAAAACCTCCTAACGTTTTAGAGCCTTTAGGACAGGATCCCGGGTCAGCCGCCCGCCCTGCCCCCAGGTCCCGGCTGGTGGGCGTCGTTGGATCCCAGACTCTGAGAAAGCACTTTCTATGGAGGAAGGGAGGCCCGCTTAGAACACCGTAACGACTCCCTTTAGCAAAGCGCTAGCACTGTGTCGTGTACTGTACCGTGTGACCAGCCCCGAGGCAGGGACCACCGCTCCCTCGCCCATACACGACTTCCACGCTAAAGGAAGAGACAGTCACCGGATTGTGAAGACCTAAGAGAGGTCAAGGCTGTCCTGTGAAAACCAATGGCCAGCGTGATCTGGGGTTATCGTGGGGGAGACCTGGGGGTCGGGGCTGGTAGGGACGAGGAAGTCTTTTCAGAGTTAACTGGGACCGCACGGACAGAAGGAATCATTTCCTAGCTCCGGCAAAGATAGAGAAGTGCGCGGCATATGATTCCCTCTTGTGCAAAGTTAAAGGAGTTACTGTGCTGAATTTAGAGGTGGAGTGGTGAAATGACGCCAGCGAGCTGGGGAGGGTTCGAAAGGTTTTCTGCTACGTAACGGGACAAATTCGGTTTAAAAAGATCCTCTGGCATTGTGAAGGCTTAAGATGGAGAGGAACTGGGTATACAGTTGGGGACAGAACTGCACTGGCAGTTGCGCCTCTGTCTGGTCTAGTCTTCCCGAGCGGCACACGCCACTCAGTGAATATTCTGAGTACTAAAGGCCTTCGCTGCTTCCGAGTGTCGCCCTGCCTCCAGTGGTGCCCGAAAGCGTATTCGCGCATGCGTTCTCGTCTCCGATCGTTTCCAAGACTGAGCCAAAGAGCGCCTACTGGGTGGGCTCCCCTTTTTCACCCAATCGGAGAACACCAGTGGTCCCACAGTCTCCTGTGGGAGACGCCGAAGACGGGCATCTGAAGTAACCAATGGAAAGAGAAAAAAGGGAGGGGCTTCTTTACCTTCTTGCCGAGTGGCGCGGGAAGGTAATCGTTGTGATTGGAAGGCTAAGAGCGTTCGGCTTGATGGGTTAGCCAAAAAGCCAATGAAGGTGGGAAGGAGGCGGGGTTTTCCAGGAGCGTTCTAGAGCTTCGACCTATCAAATTGGAGTTTATTTTAAAACAGCAGGGTCGGTAAAATGACTGGCAGAAAGCGCTCGCCTATAACGAGTGTCTCAAACAAACGAGGGCGGGCACTCCTGTCGAACGGAATGGGCTTTATCCAATAGAGGCTCAAGTCATGCAGAGCCTTCCTCCCCCGGCAGCGGGACCAGTGGCTCCCCCTATAGGGTGGGGACGGCGGGTGACGGGCGGGTCCCTCCCCCAATGAGAGGCGGGGGGAGGCGGGTTCTGCATCGCCATGTCGCGGAGGCTGCTGCCCCGGGCGGAGAAGCGGCGTCGGCGGCTGGAGCAGAGGCAGCAGCCGGAGGAGCAGCGGAGGCGGTCTGGAGCGATGGTGAAGATGGCGGCGGCGGGCGGCGGAGGCGGCGGTGGCCGCTACTACGGCGGCGGCAGTGAGGGCGGCCGAGCCCCGAAGCGGCTCAAGACTGACAACGCCGGCGACCAGCACGGAGGCGGCGGTGGTGGAGGAGCCGGGGCGGCGGGCGGCGGCGGCGGGGTGAGGCCAGGGCTCTAGGTCCCGCTGTGGCCTGGGAGTGAGGAAAAATTTCCCACCTTGAGGCTATTTCTTCGGGGCGGCGGGGGGGGGTCTCTGCGCACGCGCCCCTGCACTCCCGCCGTTGAGGAGGTGGGGGAGGGGCAGGCGTTGGGCAAACGGCGGGGTTTGCCCGAGGACAGGCGCTTGCGTGTGGGAGCTATTCAGAGCGCAGAACTCGCGTTGCGGGTGTTGCAGTGCGCAGGCGCTGCGGGCTGGTGGGGGTGGGGGCGGGCTTGCGGCCGGGACGATTTTTCTCTGGTTTTCTTCTTTGGCCCCTTGCGCAGGCGCACTTTTCGCGCCTCGGCCTCGTGGGCGGTTGGGGAGCACAGCGTGAGCGGGAACGGGTGGGCGGTGGCCTTTACCGGGCTTGAGAGGAATTCTGTTGGAACGCGTTTTAATTTTTATAGCGCCAGGGTTTATCTTGAGACGGAAATCGATATATTGCAGGATAATACAGATTATGTCCCCTATTTTGTGGGCGTTGAAAACCGGAAGAAAGGCTTGTGAAAGGTCTTATAGGCGTTTGGGAGTTGAGCCAAGCTTTGGAGCCATCACAGCTTTGCTTATAATTTCCGGGGCTTAACTGGGTGCAGGGGATTTGATGAACCAAAATGTTCCCTTTGTGTGAGCATTTTGGAAAGCATTCAGCCTCGTTAGTTTCCTCACCAAAAACCACCAGTTGTTCCTTCTGGCTTGGAGCCCATTCCCTTCTCCAAGTTGAGAAAGTCCTCTCCCGGTCAGCGATTTGCAGGGTTTTCCAGGGGTTAGCTGCGATGTATACTATGATTTACGAACATTTTAAAGGTACCTTAATTGAATTTTCAACACTCTTGTGAGATTGGGGATAGTATTATGATCTCTGACTTTAGATACGAAGTAAATTCGTTTTGGTCATACAGCTAGTGAGGAGCGGGGCTGGGATTAGAACTCAGCTGTGGAACTCCAAAGCGCTGAACCTGGTACCCATCTGGTATGTGTGTGCCTCCTGTTGTTTGTGTGACTTATTTCTGAAATAAAGCACAGTTATGTGCTTTGGTTTGGTGGTTTTCAGACAGCAGTCTAGGCCCAGAGTTTGTAAGAGGTGGAGAAATTTAACTTTCGTCGTGATTCTCAAAAGCTTCGGAGTGGAAGATTACTTCCCCTGGAAAAGGAGCTATCTTGTTTTAGTGGCATGGGGTGAATTTTTTTTCTGAAAGACCTCTTCTCTTCTGTCGTTTGTTTGGCCTAGGTAGTATTTCCCAACACAGATTTTGGTGGGAAAGTGATTAAAAACTAGAAGTAGTCGAGACTGGCCTGACTGCCACAGTTTCTGAGGCATATGCTCTTTCACCCTGTCTGGATCTGGGGATGAGTGATGGGGAACAGTAACGCTTGGCTGGGTAATGGTCTGGTCGTAGCTTGCTCTAATGGTGGCAGGGCAAAGAAGTTGGGGTGGATGCAGACAGATTGCCTGACTCAGAGTGCAGGAGAGAATTGTGTGGGCCCTTCTTGCCAGTCTACTTCCAAGCCACTCCTTTCCCACATTTCTTTGACCACTGGGAAGAGGCAGGTTATGGGAGGAATGTAAGATAAGCCATATGCCTAGTCCTCTACACAAGTGGCCACCTGCTGGCTCAGAATCCCTTTGAGGTGGTTGGCTTAAGTTGCTGTCCGTTGTCTGACTTGTGTGTCTTTCCTGGGTGACACTCAACTGTCTTACATGATTGGGTCCTCAATAACACAGAGGTCAGTGGGCCACCATCTTGTACAGTAAGAAATAAAATCTTATTTTTGCTTCCTTTCTCAGGAGAACTACGATGACCCGCACAAAACCCCTGCCTCCCCAGTTGTCCACATCAGGGGCCTGATTGATGGCGTGGTGGAAGCTGACCTTGTGGAGGCCTTGCAGGAGTTTGGACCCATCAGGTACTCTACTCAGAGGCCCACAGGTTGAGTATGCAGAGAAGTCACCTTTTTGGTGTCCCATGTGTCACCAGTTTCTGGATGGCAGTGGCTTTGCCAGTTTGGTCCAGGGTCCTTTGATTACATTCTGGGGCTCCTCTACTCTTGGGATTGGCCATTGTCAGGTTCTGGCAACTTCTGTGGCCTTTTGCTTGCTTTCTCTACTTTATACCTCCTAAGTAGCATTCTCATATTCAGCAAGTATTTACTGAGAATGTGGTACATGCCAGGTACTGGGAAAAGAGCAGTGAGTAAAACTGTCCTGGTCCTGGCTGCTATGACTCAGTGGATTGAGCGCTGGCCTGTGAACTAAAGGGTCGCTGGTTTGATTCCCAGTCAGGGCACATGCCTGGGTTGCGGGCCAGGTCCCCAGTAGGAGGCATGTGAGAGGCAACCACACATTGATTTTTCTCCCTCCCTTCCCCTCTCTGAAAATAAATAAATAAAAAAATCTTTAGCCCTGGCTGGTATAGCTCAGTGGATTGAGCATGGGCTGGGAACCAAAGGGTCCCGGTTCGATTCCCAGTCAGGGCACATGCCTGGGTTGCGGGCCAGGTCCCCAGTGGGGGCCATGTGGGAGGCAACCATACATTGCTGTTTCTCTCCCTCTCTTTCTCTCTCCCTTCCCCTCTCTAAAATAAATAAATAAATAAAATCTTTAAAAAAAAAAAAAAACAACAAAAAAAAACTGTCCTGGACTCCCCAGACAGTTGCCCACACAGAGTGATCAGCAGTGTGATAGGGGAAGCTCAGGAGTCTGTGGGAGGCATTTGACTTGAGTCATGTGGAAAGGGGTCAGGAAAGCAGCCTTTCCAGAGGAGGTAATGCCAAAGCTACGCCTCTTTTGCCTCTCTTGCCACTTAATGACAAAGGGAGTTCAGATCAGAAAACCATGACAGGGTACACAGGAGTTCCAAGGCCAGGGAGGAGTCAGTTCATAGGAAACTGAAGGCCATTCTCCCGCCGTTCTTGTTGCCATTTTTCTGTTCTTGTCTCCATCTTCCTGAGAGGGTTAAAACCTGTGTTCTCTCTGCCAGCTATGTGGTGGTGATGCCTAAAAAGAGACAAGCATTGGTGGAGTTTGAAGATGTGTTGGGGGCTTGCAACGCTGTGAACTATGCAGCCGACAACCAAATCTACATTGCTGGTCACCCAGCTTTTGTTAATTATTCTACCAGCCAGAAGATCTCCCGCCCGGGAGACTCGGATGACTCCCGGAGCGTCAACAGTGTGCTTCTCTTTACCATCCTGAATCCCATCTATTCCATTACCACGGTGCGTGCCAGCAGACATTTCCTTTAGGCTCCTCTGTGAGATCTCCTTTCTTCCATTTCTCTCTGTCTCCTCCACTAAGCCAGACCGACCTGCCAGTGCCCCTTCATTTTGCCTATCTTTGCCTTTACAGGATGTTCTTTACACTATCTGTAACCCTTGTGGTCCTGTCCAGAGAATTGTCATTTTCCGGAAGAATGGCGTCCAGGCCATGGTGGAATATCCTTTGCTAGGAAACACGTATTCCTTGGGATGGGTGCTCAGAACTGGGCAGGGAGCCATCCTTTTAATCAACATGTATCTATTGCATGCCTGCCATGTGCCAGATGCCTTCATAAAGCCCACAGTCTGATGGGAGGGACCGTCAGTAAACAAGTAATCAGGCGTGTAATGTAAAAGTGCAGAATGTGAAGTGTGCTGTGAGATACAAGGGGACCTGGGAAGGTCTCTGATGAGGTGGTATTTAATTTCCATTAGGAAGTAGGAGCTGGTATTCAAGGTGGAAGAACCAGTTTCTGCAAAGATCCTCAGGTGGGCAGGAGCTTAGGGTTGGAGAAAGCAAATGAAGTGGTGACTGAAGAATAGCAGGTGGGGGAGGGGGTAAGCTATGGACATTAGAAGAAATTAATAGGGCATCCACAACAGTAGTGAAGCTTGGGTCAGGGTGCAGTGGGAAGCCACTGATGGACTTTCAGAGCAGGATCATAATCTAGTTGACATTTTGCAGAGATTGTCAGGGTTAGTACAAGCTCAAGAGGGAGGTGGCTTGGCCTGCTGGAGTGGTGGCAGTGGGAGTTGCTGCCACCTCTGGGTTGGTGGGGTGGGACTACAGATCATAAAGGAACTCTGGCCAGTGGTTGTTTACCCAGGGTACTACTCCAGCTCATCTCCATGTGAGTGGCTGGGGGCTGTGGCAGTGAACAGATCCTGAAACACACGTAATACAGTCTTTGGGTGCTATCTTGTCTTCATCCATTTCTAGGACAGCTTGAAGCCCTCTCCAAAGAGCTGTGATGGGGCTTTCCTTAACTTTAGTTACATTTGATTCTGTGCAAAGTGCCCAGCGGGCCAAGGCCTCACTCAATGGGGCTGATATTTACTCCGGCTGTTGCACTTTGAAGATTGAATATGCGAAGGTAGGTCTGGGAAGTGACTGCCCCTTGGCAGCTGTCAGGTGAGCTGGGGCCTGGCTGATCTTAAACTTTTTCTTGTCCCTATAGCCTACACGTTTGAATGTATTCAAGAATGATCAGGATACTTGGGACTACACAAACCCCAACCTCAGTGGACAAGGTAATCCTGATGGCCACTTTGTTCTAAACACACCCGCCTCGTCTTCACTTGACTAGCGCACTTCATAGACCTGGGCTCAAGGTTATGTAATGCCATTGGGCTCCCTGTGGACATGGGGGGGCCTTGGATCAGTTCTTAAGAGAAGACACTTTAGTGGGAGAGGGTGAGTGAGCCCTTTAGGTTCTAGCTGCTCTTTGGGGCCCTTTGGTGCAGCTGAGGGTACAGAATCAAGGTAGGGGTTTGGATTGGGTGGGGAGTAGGGCCTCACTGAGCACTGGGCGTGACAATGGCTTAAAACCAGTAGCAGCTCCCAAATGAATTCTGCTGCTTCCATTCTTTGATCCTACTTGGGCTCGCTCCGTTTTCACTGGGCCAGGAATGGTCCTCTTGCTCTCCACTGTTGAGAGGGTTTGTTTGGGGTGGGGGGTCGGGGGGCAGCTTGGGGAGGTGATGAAGGCTCCCAGGCCCTCGCATCAGAGTCTCAGCAAGTTGACCTTGTTAGAGGTGAAGCCCTGGATTGGAACAGGGTGGATATGCCTCACATCACTTGTAGAGGGAACGCGACTTCTCTGCAGGGGGCCCAAACGGACAACCCTCTTCCTAGAATCTGTCAAGAATGGTTTGCCTTGGATGGGAGGGAGAGGTGGAGGATTGCCTTTGAAAAGCAGCAGTACCGCCTCAGCAAGACTGTGCAGCTGTCTGTCTCTCTTGGCCTGATACATTGGACTAGGCCATGGGCTGAGGGAGGAGGCTGGTTGCTGACATCTTACAGGTCCTGGGAGGCCAGAGGACCCCATTTCTAGCCAGTCCTGTCTTGTTTGTCCTTGAAGCTGGGCAGCAGTGGGCGGGGTGGGCTAGATGCTTCCCCAGGGCCCTCACAATGGGTGCTGTGGGCCCGGCTTCTCCCTCCAGAGGTCAGAGGCAAATTGGTGACCAAGTGAATGTACCAGAGCGGGCAATGGCATTACATGACTGCTAACAGAAACATGGCAACCAACCATTTCTTCTCCAAGGAACATAAATAGAAGATGTGCAGACCAGCAGGGGCTAGTGGCAGGGGCTGGCTGTGCATTGGTTTTGATGCCTCTCAGTTTTGGCTGCCCCAAGGCTGGGGGTCAAAAACGAGAGCTGATGAGGTAACCTGGAGTGAGGGCAGTGCTTCGCCACCCCCCTCGGGAACCATACTTCAGCGGCTCTGCCTCTGCACATTGCTCACCAACACACAGGGTAGAAACCACTAGCTCTTCCTGGAGAGAACAGAACATGCAGCCTCCACCACGTCCCCAGAAACAGCTGCAGACTTGAGCTCATTACATCAAGAACACCACACCGCGCTCCAAGGAACAGCTACAAGCACAGAGGCAGACAGAGACAAAGAAAGAGACGCAACATGGCAGCAGACACTGCTTTTTTATTAAACATTAAAAACAAGGTCAAAATCCAAGCAAACTTGAACCCGAGAATGTACACAGAAGTAGGAAACACAGAGAACAGAGCTCTCAGCCAGCCAGCGGCGCTCTTTTCGGAAAACGTTTCACAGACTGAAGTAGATTCCATGGGCCTCCAAGACGATAGGATCCTCTCCATTCCTCGCCATATGGGTTTTGTTTTCTTTTTTAAGTCCTTTGGTTTGGGGAGGGCCTTTTTTGTTTGCTTTGATATTTTTTTATTTTTTCTGCAGTCAACAGCTGCCAACATAATCTGCACCAACTGGAGATAAGAAACCAAAAAAAATTAAACCACAACCAAAAAGTCAAAAACCAAAACAGACCTAAAACCAGACAAACAGCTCAGAGGTACACAGTTACCTGCTGGTGGGTAACCGGGCGCGCTCCCAAGGCCAAACGCTCGGGCGTAGTGGGGCCACTGGCACACTTCATAACATGGAGCGCTACACAGCCAGAAGCACCGCACTGCAGCACACAATGTGAGGAGGTGACAACATGGAGGGACACTATCCACTGCATACACCTTTATTTTCCACTTTTCTGATATCTTCTGAGGACAGAACATCTGTGAGCCATTTTTGATTTAATCAAAACATTGACTGTTAAAACAAATCTTTAAAAAAAAATTGTAGCGGATGTGTACTGTAACTTGTATTTATGACTGTAAAACCATGTGATGCAGGGTCGCAGTGTATGTTTGATGGGACGCCATCTTTCAGAACTGTGCTAACTCACTGTTGAAGCGTCCAATGGTAAGAGAAAATACAGATTTGTTTTTTGTGACAAATGGACATTGTACTCTGTACTTCTGCTGTAAGTAGCCCTTTTCCATCTTTGTAATGACTGATTGTTGAAAACGAAACACAGGCCGGGTGGCAGGACAGGGCAGTGGTCTCGAGCCCTGGGTTTTGGAGTCAGCCAGATCTGGGTTCAAATCCCGGCTCAGCCACTAATTTGCTTTGTGACCTTGGGCTAAAATGTCTTTTAACTGCTCAGTTAAAAGTTAACTGCTCAGTTTCCTGATCTGTAAAATGGGGCTAAAATAGAACCTACCTCATAGGGTTGTTGTGAGGAATTTTAGAAGCCGTGATGTCTGTAAAGCGCTTAGCACAGTGTTTGCCACTCGAGCGCTAAATTAATGGTAGCAGTTACGAACTGCAGTTGGGGTCGGGGTGGATCTGCGCCATTGTCGGGGTCTGAGAATGTTGATGCCTTGTACATGATTGCTCACATGAACTGATTTCTGACTTTGCCCTGCTTGTCCTTTTCTCTAGTGCCTGTTTGAGTTGGACTTGGTCTAGGTGGGAGGGTGACTGGGACCGGGATTGAGAAAGAAGGGACCTAGAAAGTAGGGTCTAAAGCTCCTAGAACCTGGCGGCTTTGGGAGCCAGTTGATACCTTTCTGCTCTTCCTGGGTTATTTTTCTGTTCTTAACTGCCTCTCCCTTCATTGGGAGTTATTTTAGAAAACTTCTTGGCTCCTGTGACCTATTACCTTCCATAGCAGCTTCAAGTTCCCCACAGGGCCCAAGATACAGGCTTCCCACCGGGGCCAGGGGAGATGACAAGAGTGCCCAGAACCTTGGTCCGATCCCTCGTAGAGAAAGGGGAGCAGCCCAGTTGGTATTGGCAGAGGAGGTAAAATGGGTTCCAGCCTTGGGCTTCATGCCCACTCTGGGCCAGGCCACAGGAGGGAGGCCTCAGCAACCCTCATAAGATGAGAGGGTTTGTAACCAGGCTTGCAGGGAGGGGCTAAGGGACTTGGAGCTTAGCCTCTTAGTCAGGAGGGAAAGAACCACCTCTCACTAAGCTAGGCTCTAACTGCTTTCTCTGTCCATAGGTGACCCTGGCAGCAACCCTAACAAACGCCAGAGGCAGCCCCCTCTCCTGGGAGATCACCCCGCAGAATATGGTGAGGGCAGGGGGTTCCCCTCCGTGGACTCCCGTGGCTCATGTGCCCCTGCCCGCCGCCCGCCACGCAAATTCTCACCCGCCCTCCCTCTCTTTCCTTCCCACCCCCCAGGAGGGCCCCATGGTGGGTACCACAGCCATTACCATGATGAGGGCTACGGGCCCCCCCCACCTCACTACGAAGGGAGAAGGATGGGCCCACCTGTGGGGGGTCACCGCCGGGGCCCAAGTCGCTACGGCCCCCAATATGGGCATCCCCCACCCCCTCCCCCACCACCCGAGTATGGCCCTCACGCCGACAGCCCCGTGCTCATGGTGTATGGCTTGGATCAGTCTAAGATGAACTGTGACAGAGTCTTCAATGTCTTCTGCTTATACGGCAATGTGGAGAAGGTGAGTTTCTGGTAGGTCTGCTGCTGGCCTTGCAAAGCTGGCAGGCCCCCGGGAAGCCTTGAACTCTATGGCTTGCCAGTCGGCGAAGAGTGAGAACTAGCCAACAAGGAGATCCAGAAAGAGTGATTTGCTTAATCGGATCACCTGCTGCAGGCAGGGTTTGTTTAGTCTTCACCACATGTGGGTGTACATTTATTTTTGAATTTTCAGTTATAAAACCTGGGGTAGCACATACAGATACTAACACTTACACTATATGACTGTTAAGATTTGTGAAATATATACATTATAAAGATCATTGTGGGTTTTCCCCAGGTGATCTGGCAACATTGGGCCTTCTGCCTTGCCTTGTGGAAGAGGTGACTGTCCACTCAAATCACGTGGTTTCTCCTGTCGAACCCATTTGGAGCTTTTTGAGTTTGCAGCCTTTCTTGGCCCATTAATCATAATAGCAGCTAAGCCCTGGCTAGCTGGCTTGGTTGGAGCGTCATGCCTTACACTGAAAGGTTACTGGTTCAGTCAGGGTGCATGTGGGAAGTGGTCAATCAGTGTTTCTCTCTCAGATGTTGATGTCTGTCTCTTTCTTTCCCTCCCCGCCTTCCTTTCTAAAGTCAATGAACATACTCTCTGGTGAGAATTTTTTAAAAAGTAGCTAATACATGTTAAGTGTTCTTCCTATATTAGGCACTTTTTAAAGTGCTTTACATGTTGTAAGTTGGCTTAATTCTTACAAGAGTCTCTAATGAGACAAGTGAGGGAAATGAAGGCACAGAATGTGCTAAACTGGCCCATGTTCATAGACCTTTTAGTGGAAGCGGGACTCGGAGCTAGATGGCCTGGCTTCCAGAATGGACACTACTGTTTTTTCAGTGTTTCTTACTGTAACCCAAATAAAGTATGTTACATTACGACCCACAATCTAGACAAATGTGTCTTATTAATACAACATGAGAATAGCTTTTTTTTTTCCTTTTTTAGAAAGTAGATAAGACAGGGAGAGAAATATCAATGTGTGGTTGCCTCTTGTGCACTGGGGGCCTGGCCTGCAACCTAGGCATGTGCCCTGACTGGGAATCAAGCTGGTGGCCCTTTGGTTCCCAGCCCGTGCTCAATCCACTGAGCCACACCAGCCAAGGACTGCTCGCTTTTTTTTTTTTTTTAAAGATTTTATTTTTATTTATTTTTAGAGAGAGGGGAAGGGAGGGAGAAAGAGAGGGAGAGAAACAGCAATGTATGGTTGCCTCTCACATGGCCCTCACGGGGACCTGGCCCGCAACCCAGGCATGTGCCCTGACTGGGAATCGAACCGGGACCGCTTGGTTCCCAGCCTGCGCTCAATCCACT